>JAQQAE010012336.1:0-13212 GCA_029823295.1 Pseudamia nigra | reverse complement strand
TTCCCGGATGGGTGGCGAAACGTTTTCAACCAAATTTCCAGTCCAGTCGATGGAAGAAAAAGCCACACGCCTTGGATAAATATCCATCACATCCTCAGTGGGCAGCGTCTCAAAAACACATAAGTCCCCATGCGTCCACGGATCCTCGCATGTCCAGCAGCCACTGTCCTCTGAGGGCCTCGGGTTCCCCTCGACCCGTCTTCCTGTCCGAGCAGCATGTCAATTTTATTGAGGTCCAGCTGGTCAATTCCATGTTGCTTTAGATTTAGGGGGGAGACTGACAGAGAATGAAGCAAACACACAAACAAGACATAGCAAGCAGGGAAAACTGGGACGGGAGCAGATAGAAATGTGTCCTCTCTCTGAAAGCCGGAAGAGAGAAAAGAAAAAAATCCACAAAATGGATAATAAAATCAACTAAATAATCAATAAAATGAATAAGTCTATCCAATAAGCAAGCAAATGTAATGATAAAAACAAACAAAATTAAAGTAATTAGTGAAAAGAACAAAACAAGGAGCCCGAATAATGCAAAAAAGAGAAATGAGTAAAATAACAAAATGAACAAAATAAGCAAAAAATGACAAGTAAACAAATCAATCCACAAAATTAATAAAACATTAATAGATTAATTAAGAAAATGAACAAAAAGTGGGCAAAATAGTGAACAAAATCAATAAAAAATAAAGTTGAATAGATATAACGGCAAGAAAATTTAAGAAACAAACAAAAGTAGAATAATGAACAATCATATGAACACAATTTGAATAAGATGAGCCAGGAAATATATAGTTACCAAGAAAATCAGTAGAATAAGAACAGAATAATAATGAGCAAGTCAGTGTACAAAAGCCATTAGTATAATGCACAAATCAGTCTCAAATAAAATGAGCAAAATATGCAAGAAAAGAACAAAACAATCCAGAAAATGAACAAAAAGTGAACAATGCCAAGAAAATGAGCAAAAAGGGAGTAAATTAATCAAGAAAGTGAACAAAATAACCCACAAAATGAATAGTATGAAGAAAATAAACGAAACGTAAATGAAATATGCAAGAAGATTAACAAAATAAGTAAAATATGAATACACAGTGAAAAGACTGGCCCAGAAGTAATGAAAGTCCTGATTAATCTGAACAGTACTGATAAACAGAGTGAACACATGGTCGGCGCTGCCCCTCCGGGGGGCTCTCGTCGTGTTGTGAACGCTCCAGGAATGTGCCGGGTGCTATTCCTGTGTGTTGCTCTAATGTGTTTCCATGGCTGCAGCTGTGATCAGGAACAATCCAGGGAGCGGCGTCAGACCCGGAGTCGGGATCCGAGTCGGGCCCGATTAAAAGTCACGAGTTCACCGCTGTGTTTACACTGGACCGACACACTGCCCAGACGCGCCATCAGCTCCCATGAGGCTTTGGAGCTTCAGGAAGTGCCAGCATTCGACATTCACTCAGCATTACTGCATCACACAAACAGGCAGCGCGCAGCCTGCATAGCAACACCTGAGAAGATAGACGTGTGCAGGGGACAGATACCACAGAACCTGATGAAAACCTGGAATATGATAGAGACCGAGCTGATGTAACTAGGAGTTAAACAAAGCTGACACTACGACAGCACGCTTCCCCACCGTAGACACCGAGGACGATGCAGAAATAACTGCAGCCACTGGGGCCATGTCCACGTGTCTCTAAAAAAGCCCCGGCTCTGTCACTGAACCTCTCTGCAAAGATACTATGTGATTGTGTCATGAGTCAGCATCGGCTCAGTCATTTTATCTGGATCCTTTTACATTGTTTTGTGACGGGTAGGTGGCTTTGACATCTGCCGCGCTGGGTTTTGATCAACAGATCTGCTTCATTTATTTTAGAAAACACACTTGGTTTTTCTTGACAGGTAGCTGTGGCTCCATTTCAGAGGTTACACTAACAACCCCATAAAGTGACTTTGGCCCCTGTTCACACTGCAGAAAAAATCTGATTTTCCCCCCCAGTGTATGACCATATTTGATTTTTGACAGTCTGAACAGCACAATCTTTTTGTTTTTTTTTTTTTTTTTAATTTATTTTCAAACCAGACACAGGCCGCTTTCATGTGTGTATGAAATAAGATACTTACCCGATGTTTTTCAAAGCGATCGCAGTCTGAATGGCCATGTCACATTTCATCTGACTTTTACCTCATCAACATGAGACAGACGTCACAGTTCTATTCTGGAGGAGGTGGACGCGACAAAATCAGGTGCAAACCTATGGACTCGTTTGGTCATAATTTTATCAACTATGACTGCACAACAACTTCAAAATTGATTCACACACACTGGCGTGTGTAGCATCTATATTCACTTCTGTAAAGACGATGCTTCTTCTTTAGTGTTTTATGGCGGTTGGAAAACAATGTATTGGTGCATTAGCGCCACCAACCGGTCAGGAGTGAACTGCATGCGACAGCACATCATCTTCTGCACATGTGGTCACTTCAGAGCCGTGGACTGTTCACACTGGAGTCTGTTGGATGTCGCATTTAAAATGTAGTATGAACAATCACGCAAAAAAATCGGAATTGAGCATCGAGACCTGCAGTGTGAACGTAGCCTTCGTTATAGGACATATGATGGAGTTTGTGAAGGTTCTCAGTCATCCAGGTCAGCGTTTTCATGCGTGTGTTCTTCTGTAGGTGGTTCACCACTCCTCCAAGTGTCGTCTTCAGTCCTGAACTGAAATCAAGAAAACACCCCAGTCCTCTGCTGGAACTAAAATGCAAGAAAAATATATGAAGTTTTAAAGATTCAGTAAGTGAGTGTTCAGCATTCACCCCGTGTTCCTGAAGCTCCACACCAGGTCATTCTGGTATTCAGCGGCAAAATGAAGACCAAGAACTTCTGACTTGCGTTGGTTTCAAAACAGCAGTTCAGAGACCAAAGGTACTGTCACTAATATTAAGAAAAAAAAAAAGAAAAATCAAGAAAATGAACAAGATCAAACAATATAACAAAATAAATAATTTTAAAAATGAGCAAATCTAAGTATTAAATATCATTAGAAATCTTACAAGATTAAGACAAACCTGAGTAAAACAATCAGAATAAAATGAAACTAAAATACTAAATGAAGTCACTGAAAATGCATACAAAATGAATGTAATATTCAAGACCACAATGCAGACAAAATAATAAGAAATAATCCACAGCAGTTCATAAAAATAATAAAGGAAATGAACAATAATTCACAAAAATTAGTAAAACTTAACAGTGGACAAAAAAAAGGCCAAATAATTTGCAAAATCAACACAAATTGGGAAAAATGAACACAATCAAGCAAAAATAATCCATTTTTAACAGGTCAACAAAGTGAATAAGTTAATTAAAGAAATTGATAAAAATGAATAAAATAATAAACAAAATGAACAAAAAAAACAACACAATAATAAGAATTTGGGGTTGACATGTGACTAGCTGGAAGAATGTAATTCCATGTACATAAAGGCTCGCAACACTTTTCTTCATTTTGTTTAAAATGGCTGTTTTAGGGTTGTAAAGGGTGGTGAGCTGTGATTAAAAACCATTTGCGTGCTTGTCAACAATGCAGTGGGCGGAGCTAAACCGATGGCAGAAAGTGACTGTGCTAAATGACAACATCTCTGGTGGCTTGTGGTTGTGTTTTCTCTGATTTCTGGTGACTCTGTGTTAATTCTGACCCACAGTCTGACTGTCAGGTTTGTCTCCAGTCTCAGGTGCTTCTGCTGGTTTGACGTGACTTGGTGTAGTGGTTATTTTTTTGTGGGGGGGGTTGGGTCTATGTTGATTTGTGTCTCTGTCTGACCCACAGTCGGACTGCCAGGTGCGCCTCCAGCCTCAGGTTGCTCCAGGCCACATGGATGAGTACCTGAGCAGCTTCCACGTGCATTCACAGGCCTCATCACAGCTCAACAAGTTCCGAATGTTCCTGAGTGTAGCCCAGCTGCTCGACTACAGGATCTCTGACGACGTGACAAAGGTCAGACAACAAACCACAACCAGATCCTGTTTACTGATCCGTCTGACAGAATGTCAAACATATCTGTGCTTCAATAGTTCTGTTTTTCATACGAATCCCTTCATCTGCTCCACTGAATAATGAACCTTTTACTCTACCACATTTCTGATGACTTTAGTTTTTCATTCTCCTCCACTTCATGTATGTCCTAATGTTGTCATTTTCTGTTTTTGTATACATCTGTCCTTTATTTAACCAGTCAAGTCATTAAGAACACATTAATGTACAAGTTTGACTCGTGTAGTATTTTCACCTTGTGTATGTAAAGGATCTAAATAATATTTTGTGTCTGTTTCAGGCGGTTGAGGATGATTTTGTGGACATGAGGAAAGACGACCCACAGAGTATTTCACCGGACGATCTACACAGACTGCTGGTTGTGGCCAGGTGAGCTGCCATTTTAGAATGCCTCGGTTTTTATCCTCATAGGCTCACTGGCCACTTCATTAAGTACACTTGTCAACGCAAATATCTAATGGTCAACTCACGTGGCAGCAGTTCAGTGCATTTAGTCATGTAGACGCTGTGATACGACCTGCTGAAGTTAAAACCGAGAATGAAAACGGAGAAATAAGGTGATTTACATGACTTTGAACATGACATGGTTGTTGGTCTGACTATTTCCAACCCAGCACTAACAAGGTGTACCTAATACAGTGGCCAGTGGGAGTATATCCAGAATGATGCCACCGCTGTGATTTATCTGTCAGTGTTAAATGATGAAAATATCAGATATTATGTCACAGAATAAAATATCTCTAACTTAATAGAAATATTAATGTCTGCATATTCTCAAAGGCTTACATTCAATTTTGTAAATACAAGCCCTTAGTCATTAACTAGTTTTAAGTTTGAAGTTGTCAGTTTGTCTTAATGACCAGACATTTTATTTAATTTCATTTTAATGTCTTTTGTCAAAGTGAGTCACATTTGTAACTCTTTTTAAAAGCCACACCTGCACCTAATGTTTGACTTTTTACTTTGTACCTGCACATATTGTTTGGGAAAATCCAGATTGTTCATTTTGTGGCAGAGTATTCTGGATTAGTTTCTTTATGGTCCTGTATGCATGTCTGTGATTTCCTGATTTCCCTGAATGCTTCCTGTCTGACATTCAGACATTGATCATTTACTCTTCAGCCGCTTTCAGTTTCCAAGCTCATGCAGAGGGTGAGGTTGAACGGGGGTAAATTTGCACTTTGAGTTTCAGCGTGCGTCTTTGTCCTCAGGTTGTTGTCTCTGAGCCTCGGACAAACGTCTTTGTCCAGAGACACCTGGACCAGAGCGAAACACCTGGAGACGATGAGGGTCAGTCGGGTGCAACAGCACAAGAGCATCAACGGAAATGAACCCTAATCACACACGTTCATCAGTTTGTTGTTTTTGATACTGAAAACAATTTGTAATAAATGTTTTTTCACATGTTAACAGTTCATGTTGTTTAACTTTGTTCTGTTTAGTTTTTTTACATAAATGATGCCCTAAATATTCCAGTTGTCAGTTCAGAGGGAGGCAGGATTTTAAACTCAGCTGTGTACAAAACTAATAAAGTGAATATTCCAGACAGACCTGGACAATGTGGACAATTGTATTTTTCACAGCAGGACAAAAATATTCCAAAGTAAGTTCTTTATTCAAGTTACTTTATACAAATATATAAAAATTTCTTTGTATGGTTTCCCTGTGTCTGTGTAGGTTTCCTTCGGCTGCTCAGGTTTCCCCTACAATTGAAAACCATGTATGTTGGGGTGTGTGTGTTAGTTGTTACCATGGCAGCTGTGTGTGTGAGTGCTTGTTACCATGGCAGCTGTGTGTGTGAGTGCCTGTTACCATGGCAGCTGTGTGTGTGTGAGTGCCTGTTACCATGGCAGCTGTGTGTGTGTGTGGGGGTGTCTGTTACCATGGCAGCTGTGTGTGTGAGAGTGCTTGTTACCACGGCAGCTGTGTGTGTGTGTGTGTGTGTGCGCGTGCGTGCGCACTGCCATCATGGCAGCTATGTGGATGGGTGCTGTTACCACGGCAGCCATGTGTGTTCACTCGTTACTATGGCAGTTGTAGGTGTGTCATTAGGAAGGTAGCTATGTGTGAAGGGGGGGGGTTCTGTTACCATGGTAGCTGTAATTAATTTCCTACAAGGGATTAATAAAATTCCACCAAAAAAACAATACCTACATCACTTCTAAAGGTTTAAATGGTTTTGCATGTACGTAGCACCTTTCTACCCTACAACACTCACAGCACTTCACACTGCTTTCCATTCACCAGCCACACACACATTCACACACCAGTGACACTCACTGGGAGCAGTGTGGGGTTCAGTGTCTTGCTCAAGGACACTTTGGCCTGTGAGCTGGGATTTGAACTGCTAACCCTTCAGCTACTGGGCAACCTGCTCTACCTATTGAGCCAGAGCTGCCCTGTTTAATGTGCATCATTTGTAAAAATATAAGTTAGAACTGTTATTTATATTACTCACTTTTTGTTATATTGTTTTAACTTTTATTTTGTTTTTTTTTTAGATTTTGCTCATTTAACTATTTTGTTCCATTTATTAATGTAGTTTTTTCCCCTTGGTTTTCTTCATCGTTTCTTTTTTGGATTGTGTTTATATTTTTCTTTCACTATTGTTTGTGGTCTTTGTTAATTTTCATCATTTATCTTTGTTCACTTTGAATTTTCCCATTATTTTGCTGATATAGTTCAGTTTGGGGGTTTTTGACATGTTATTCTCATTCATTTTCTTGGTATTGTTAATTTGAAGTTTTGCCCATTTTGAGAGTTGACTGTTTTCAATTTTTTGGTTCATTTTATCTTGTGGATCTTTCTCATTATGCTCATTTTTCTTTTATTTTTGCTCATTTTCTTGATTTTGGTAATTTGCTTTGTTCATATTTTTTATTTCACTCATTTTCTGGATTTTCCTTATTTTTATGCATTTGGTCAATGTTATTGTTTAGATCATACTTAGTGTTTTGTTCATTTTTATATTTGTTTTTGTAGATTTCAATTTATTATTTTATATATTTAAAAAAATGTTTATTTACATCATGCTTTTTTTTCTTATGACGCTCATTTTTCTTGATTTATTGAATTGTGTTAATTTTATCATGATTTTAGTTCATATTTTTTATTTTCCTTATGCTTATTGGTCATTTTCAACTTTTCTTTTAAAATTTATTTTTTGTGGATTTTGCTCATTTAAGTTTTAGTTCATTTCCTTCAATCTTCGTTAATTTCTTTTGTTTTCCTTCATTTAATTATTTTTGATTCTTCATTTTGATTTAAATCTGAAAAAATGAAATACAAATCTTCAAAATCTTTTTTCTTACACCTTTCCATTTAGACTAATTACACAAAGAACACTACACATGCATTAATTTAATATAAAAAAGAACATTACAGCAGTTTGATTTTTTTTTAGTTCAACTGATTTCATCCGTGGCATAAAAGATCATGACAATAAACCTTGCTCTTTCATTTAGTTTTTATTCAAATGGAATATCTTCCTAGACAAAAAAAGTGTACAGTGCACTTTGTTATCAAGTAACACACCCAAAGAGGATAAGAATAAATAGGATACTTTAATATACAATACAATCTCAGGACATTGTGGAAAATGATGACAAACAGTCAGTTGGTGGAGAGGAAACAAAATGACCAAATGTGCTTAAGACAGTGCAAATAAAATGCTCAAGAAATAAAAAAACAGTCCCAGGACTGAGTCGGGTCCTAATGACAAGAAAATGACCATTAATGAAGAAAAGCACTTGGTGTGTGAGGAAAAAAATCTCACCGAGACCAGAGAGAACAACGCCAGCATTTGCATATAAAACAAAATAAAACCAACACGAGCATTTTATCAGGAATGTAGAGGGTTTCTGTTTCTGCTCTATGTGCGAGAACAGCTTCAGTGTTTATACAGGAAAATTAAACACACACACTTCACCCTCTGCAATAAAACGCGCAGATTAACATGAAACAATGACTAAAAATGTTCTGATTTATTCTATTTATTATCTTAGGTGACATGATGCTGGAGGAAAATTTTTTGACTTGGATTTATCAGAAAAAAAAATATTTTTGTGTTTTATTTCACTGCTTGACCAGCAGAGGACACTGTTTCACATCCGGAAACTGGTGAAATAAGATTTGCCAGCCTACAGCACTACAAGAATAAGTGCGAGTTCTATTTACCTTGGAACTCGGATCGAGGAGTGACAAACTCCGAGCTGATCACGTTCCAGGTGCAAAGTCGGAAAAACATGGATGCATAATGACAAGCCGGCTCATAGACAACTTACAAACAAATGTGTACTTTATGTGACAACTGTACGTAGTATTTTCCACATAAAAAAATGAACAGTACTATGTGTATTTGTTTTATGTCAGTCATACAACAGAGACCTCCACCAAGCAGCTCATTTCCCCTCATAATGTGATTTACACCTAACAATAATAGACCTGCATTTATTTCATCTACATTATCATATTCCTTGACCATGAAAACATACCCTGTACCTTTCAGTGCCACTACATTTCCCGACTTTGAATGACAGTATCCAGAATCTTGCCAGGATCTGAATAAATCTATGAGATACTGTAGAACCTGATGTGAACTTACGTAGTTTGTTGCATTGTTCCTGGTCATTTATTGTGGAGTTTGTGACAGTATCTCTGCAAACAAACAGAGACCAAGTGCAGGCTGTTGGATTTTTTTATGTTGTGTGGATGTAATTAAAATCAAGAAAATGCACTCTGTTGTTGGATGAATAATGAGTTTTGGAGGATCACTCATACAGTTATCAGACTGTATCGCTGTATGGACTTTGTGGTGACTTATAGCTGTTCTGAGGAGGCTGCGAGACACAGTCATACCAGAGCTAAAACTGTCTTCATTTCTTCTCGACTGCCACCGTTTCAGCAGGTTGCCTGAGTACAATCTATGTGCTTCTCAGAAATAGAAGTTACTGAATGTAACTGCTGTTCTAAGAGGAGCCCGCTAATGGGCTTCTCTTTTGGGTTCCACTATCAAACTCTTATTTTTAGCTCTCTGTGTCGATAAAAAATAGTTTCTGACTGAAACTGTACAAACAACAGAACCAGGACCAGGAACCAGCGTCTTACACAAGTATTGGCAGTTTTTTTCAGGTGTACGAGTGCTGACACCATGTTATTACTACAAAACTATACAGTAACTCTGTGGTTCTAGTGTGAAAGCCCGTATGGGACATAAATGAGGAAGATGACAAAAATGACACCATCTACAGCCCAACCAGCATATTTTTGAGTAAATACATAGAGTATTGCTTCTCATTGCAGTGTTTTCTTTATTATTAAAAGTAGAAAAGTTTTATTAAGTTCAGTTTTTGAGTCCTGTTTTCTAAACAAAATGTTTAATTCAGCTACTGTTCTATTGACCACCGTACAACTAGCATGCTATGCTTCCAGTCGAACGACGGCTGCCAGATTTGCTAAAAAACGGGCTTTGAACCAAATCGCAGGCATCAAGATGGCAGCTTATCCCTTCTGTGCCGTCCCACTCGTCCAACGGCTGCTCAGACTGTGCTTTACAGGTGACCTCACAGATTTTAAAACTTTTTTTTTTTTCCATTTCAAACCTCAATTTTTAAAAATGTATTACAGAAAGAGTCAGTTTCGACCCTTTCTTGTAGCTGTAGGTGTCCCGTTAACAGTTTACAGACGACTCTTATCACTGTGGTCTGTGGGGGAAATGCTTTCTGCACCGGAGAGGAGGACTGGGGAACTGGTCAGCTTCAAAATTTAGAGCCTATCTGCTTTACACACTAGAGTTTCTGATATCTTCATTAGTTATTTAATCATATTTGTGCCAGATAATTAGCCATGAGGGGTTCGATTTTGTTTCCCCTTCACGCAAACCAATATAAACAAATGTATTTATGCTAGCTAGCACACATGAATATGAATAAATAGCTCATTTGTATTTGGTGGACCAACCACATTACGTCATCAAACTGTTCCCCTACACCAGTAAGGGAAAAGTGAAATAAAATCCATTTTAAAATCCAACAGAGAAATAAAATACATTTTTCTGATACATCCAAGTTTTTTTGCATTGTCATATCTGACCTAATGGACAAACAAATACAATAAACCTCAGCACAATTATTCAATGTTTCACGTTCTCTTTAAAGCTTTGGCAGCGTGATCAGCAGGTTTAAAAACGACATTAAAACAGCAGCCAAGGCTCCAACCCAACAATCCCATAAAATATCTGAGAATCCCACGTAACATCCAAAAATCCTATAAAACATCCCAGAGTCTCGTATCTGATCTGCTGGTGAGAACAGGACAAAAACAAAATACAGAAAATGGAACCGTGGCCATTTACCATGGGATACTTCAAACTGAGGCAGGTCACACTATTATCCATAAACAGCACTGGTACCTGAATGTCCTCCATCACTACAGTCTGGTCCTGCAGTGAAGGATTCTGGGAGAAAAGGACCAACAAGCAACAAGAGATTGAAAAGAGTGTAGAAGACACACAGGATTTAAAATGACAAATGGTATTTTAAGATAAATGTCGTATGGATATGATGTTACTCCGGTTTACCACAGCCAAACTCAGTGTGGCCTTAAACTCTGTCATTCTCTAAAGTCTGGCAGCAGTAGCTCATTCACAACCTTCTAAAAAATCCATAACTGTCCTCGATCGGAGTGAAGTATCCCAAGATGAAGGCCGATGATTTACAGTAACCCTGGACGTCTTTAAACAGTACGGTGAATGTAACATGTACGAACGGACGGAAAAAGTTTGAATTAGCCATAAATACCTGATATACAGATTCCCACGATAAGTTCCCTGTTTAAGGCAATAATAATAATAAAATGCTTCAGTTTGAGGAGTGCATAAAGCATCAGTGTTTCCAATCAGCCAGTGGGGGCGATTGCATATATGTCGACTATATGCTATGTTCATGCAATGTCAGGGTCAAACGGAGCTGAGCGATAACGGCCAAATATGTTCTCATGAAAAAAACATCACATCAGCCGATAAAAATGGTGATCACCATGAACGTCAAATTATATCTTTAATCTATAAAAATCTATTCAAGTTTAAAGACTGAGTTTTGGCTAAAGTTGGAGAAATGAGATGGGTATATATGGATTCACAGGTCGTTAAAAGATGCAACATGATGCAAATGATGTCAAAGACACAAAAGACATAATAAGAAGACACAAAAGGTTCAAAAAGACAAAAGACTCAAAACACAAAAATGACAAAGCGTTCCAAAAGGCAAAATGACAAAGACATAAAAGGATGTAAAAGATGCTAACGAAACAAAAATGCAAAAAAAAGGAAAAATGGAGTAGGATGCAAAAAGACACAAAAAAAAACTTTAAAAGGACCCAAAAACGTATTAAGTTAAAAAAAAATCGTATGATGCAGGAGCATCAAAGTAACATAAAAAGACAAAAAACGTGGTGGAAGCTGCAAAAAAAAAAAGGAAAATACAAATGACAAAAAACACAAGATGCCAAAAACATCAGTGCTAAAAGAAACAAAAAAGACAAAAAAAATAGTTCTAGTTCTGAAACTGACCATGACCCTGACTTTTTTCCTTGAAGGTCACTGCATATTTTGAATCAGCATCATCAGTAACTCCAGGGTATATGACAGTTTCAACCTCACTACAGAGATAGAACTGTATGTAGATCAAAGAGCAATAATTTCAATCAATCAATCTTTATTTGATTGATTGATCATAATCGCCGATTATCTCTAGGCGCTTCACAATTTCAGACACTACTGATCTTCAAGGTCAAAGTTAAAGTCGTTTGATGAGTGAGGGGCGTCCTGGAGTCTATCACATAGTTAAATTTAGTGCCTCTAGCTATAGTAGTTTTGGTACTGTAGGTCAAAATATGTTGTTTGTAATTACCTCATTAATTACCTGGTGAAATGCAAATTCGGTGGTGGTTGCCATAGTAACCCTTCCCCCTACCCTGACTGCCCATGTGCCAAGTTTGATTTGTTTGGGTCCAGGGACTTTCGAAATACAGAGCTGACTGTTCGGACGAACACACTTACCTAGGTAGTATACCCCCCAAAACTTAATTTGTGTGAGGGTTAAAAAATTACCTGGAAGGCACAAAAAATAAGGTAAAAGATGCTAAAAGACAAAAACAATGTTAAAAAAGATAAAAGAAAACTAAAAAAAAAGGACATAATATACGAAAAGACAAAACTATAGTGAAAGCTGCAAAAAGACAGAAAAATGTTGCAAAAAAGGATCAAAGAGTCAAAAGATGTGACAAGACAATAATTATGTAAGAAACAAAAGCAGTGCTAAACAAAAAATGTAAAAGATGCAAAAAAACAAAAATACAAAAAGAGCAATGTAAATGATGCAGAAAATCATGAGACAAAATGACAATGTAAAAGATGGGAAAAAAAGATGTAAAAGTTCCTCAAACACATGAGACAAAATAACAAAAAGAACAGAGAAGGCAAAAAAAGATGTAAACGCTGCAAAAAGACATGGCAGAAAATGACAGACAATGTAAAAGATGCACCAAGATGACACAAAAAACTAAAAACGTAAAAGAAAGACATGTAATAGGTGACAAAAACCCATAAATATGATTTTTTTTTTAAATTACATAAAAGGCAAGAAAATCAAGGGGACAAAAATGTTGCAAAAAAAACAAAAACAAAAATATACAGCAGACAAAATGATGCAATAAAAGACAAAAGTGACATAATTATGAATGAGTAGTGACCGAATAACAAATCATCATCATTAAATACCACAATATAAACTATCATGATACGCATAAATAACCATTTATCGCTCAGCTCTGGGTTCAAACTGACCAAACCCTCATGACTACAACAACATGTTTGTCTATCAAAACCAACCAGTTTTATGCTGGTTCTTCAGGATTTCTAATGACAGCGCCTTATATTATGTATATATATATATACATATACACACACATACATACAGTGGTGCCTCGGATGCAGACGATAATCCGTTCCGGAGTCACGGCCTTTATCCGAATCAGTTGTTATCCGATGCGACTTTTTCCATAAAAATACATGTAAAACCAATTAATACGTTCTGGACCCACGAAAAACTCCCATATAAAGTATGTATTACACACCCCTACCTGCACATTTATTCATTATTATTAT
>JAQQAE010012335.1:0-13213 GCA_029823295.1 Pseudamia nigra | reverse complement strand
ATTGGGCCCAGGGGCTGATGCAGCTCTTGCCCGCTTTACTGTGCTCTCAATTTCGCTCCATGTAGGGGGCCTTGTTTCCATCTGGTGCTCAGCTGGTTGGATTGGTGGCATGTCGCCTGGAATACTGGAAATATTAAGTGAAACTCTACATATTCCAGACTAATTACATGTCAACAAAAACCAGCAATTGTTACATTTTAAACTTGGTAACGGCTTACAGTTCAAGAATGTAGAAAAAACATATCTCAAAATACTTCTAGTTTGAGTAAATCACTATTTATGTGGTACAAATACAATGACCCTCTCAGTCATGTTCAGTACACACTTCTACAGTCATGGGGAGGACTCCTGGGAATTTGACTGGAAGGGTGTGGTAGACAAGATGCACACGCAACAGGGAAGCTGATTTGTGAACATGGGGGAGCCTCACTGAGGCTGGAGTTAGTGCATCAAGAGCCACTACACACAAACGTGTCCAGGAAATGGGCTAGTGTTGCATTTCCAGTGTGAAGCTACTCCTGAATCAGACACAGGACAAACTTAGCTGGACTAAGGAGAAGAAGTCCAAAGTAGCTGTCTAAAGCCAGCCGCACAGAGAAACATGACTCACCTCGTCCCAACTCAAATGGAAATCAGCTTGATGTGCAATGGTTCCCAACACAGATTTTTCAGTCTTGACAACGTCTCAATAGAATCGCAGGACTCAGTTTCAGTGATGTGCGACCGTCACGACTCCGACTTTGCGACTTTTATAATGGTTGGGCGTGTAGACATTTCAAAATGTAGACAAAATTGATGGAATCGATGTTCACTGTCGATAGATGGTGCCAGTTACCCAGCGTGAGTCGTGGTGTTAATCTGCAGCTGTGTGCAAGGTACATACAATTGTTTACCAGACGACCAGACTCAGAGTTGAGTTGGAATCAGTCGTGATTCTCCATGTCCGGCGGCTTAACAGGAGACTTTGCAGCATGTCATACTTCCATCTGCTGACAAGCTTTATGGAGATGCTTAATTTCTTTTCCAACAGGAATCCACACCTGCACACAGTGCCAAAACTACTCGGAGCTTGTACGCTTACAATCTTACTAATGTGCTTGACTTGCCTGCCAACTTGCCTACTGGGAATCTATGGGGTCTTGTCAAGAGGAAGATGAGAAACATGAGACCCCAAAATACAGATGGGCTGAAGGCCACCATCAAAGCATCCTGAGCACATCAGCAGCACCCAAATGCATCCAAAAGCAGCCCCAAGCAAAGCACTGAGAGCATAAATGTTAAAAAATTACAACTTTGAATTTTCTTTAGATAACTGCTTTTTAAATGATCTTGTGAAATACTGTAATATTTCTGAGACCCTGGATTCGTGATTTACAGAATGAATGAAATTTCAGTTCACTACTTAAGTTTCACTACTTAAAATAAATGACACAATGCACCTGCACAATGCTCCTTTTAGCAAAAATTCAGAGACATATTTGAGATGAGCTGCAGAAAGACAATAAACGTACAGGTGTCCAGCACTAGACCAGAGAGGAGAGTCGACACGATGTGGGCAGACGCAGACAAATGACTGTAATTTCCCCTGCTGTCATTTGTTACAGTTCTCATGGAAGGCAGTGATTGAGTTAGAGCCAGCTCTGAATAAGCAGCTACTCTATACAAGCTGGCAAGGCAGAAGAGTGTGGGAGTGAGTCGGTGTGTAGGAGTTGAAGTTTGTATTGTGTGTATACGGGGGGTAGGGGGTGGATCTGATGGTGGTATATGTGACCTTAAAAAAAAAAAAAAAACAGAAAGTGCATTTAGAAAATACAAACTTTTAGAATGATGATGTGCTATTATCAGGTTCAGTCTGTATCTTTTTGGATTAAAAAAAAAAATTCCAAGTAACTTCATTAGAACCATGAAGTGTGTTTGGATCCTGGTTTTAAATGACAATTCCTTTACAAAATGTTTGACATTTGACTGGAATGTTAGCAGGACTTTGCCTTGATAAAACTGGACACAAACGTGTTACACCTATGAGAACAGGTGCAGCATTAGCATGTTTTTACATTTAAGAGCAGGTATTACGTTAGCATGAAGTGGATGTAACTGAAGCACGTCTTGACCGATAACAGCAAGTAAATAATCTTTTTAGAGGTAAATATCTTACTTTCATTTTTATTTACTACCGTGCACAGTATTTTGTTCAGCAAAATAAACAAAATGACAAAAGAAATGGAAAACAAAACAGATGACAAATATCCAAGAAATGAACAAAATGCACACAACAAACCAAAAAAAAAAGAAAAAGAGAATGAGCACAAACTGAACTAAAATAAACAGGGCAATAAACAACATTAAAAATAAAGAGCAATAATGAAAAAAAAAAAAAAAAGATGAACAAAAATCAAGAAAATGAACAATGAAAAATACACAAAAATTAACAAAATATTAAAGACAAGGAACAAAAATAAACGCAGAAACTGAGGCAGGTTATAGGATTTACAGACATGGATGAGGCTTTGTGGATGAGGCTGCCACATTCATCACTAATTCCACCTTGTTTGGACGTCAGTAATGATGTTTCTCGTGTGGGTTGTACACACACATTTTCCTATGCTTCACTGTGACTCATTGTGTGTTGTGAAGCTGAATGAGCCTCATTCTCCCCACAGCAACCGGTCGTCTCTACAGATCAGATTAAAGCTGGTGCACATATCCACTGGTGAGGCAGAGTGTTAAGGAAACAGATTTATCCCTGCTTACTTAAGGGTTAATATACTGGAAAGTGTGCTCTGTTAATAAACAAAGCAAAGGACCATAAGGACCGTCCTATGAAAACTGTTGATGCACTAAAAAATTTTGGTCATTTTCCCTCATTTGGTGGAAGGTGTATTGGAGGCTAGTGGGGTTCAGGGGTCCTCATGCAAGAACAACATGAATTCTTCAATAATCAATAGAAACATCATTAATGACACATCATTTTGGACTTAACCATTTCTGTATGAAAAATGGAAATGTTATACAGGCATTAAAACCAACAAGCTTACATTAAATCTAGGACAAGTGATTTTAGTCTTGATGCTGTGCACATCTGACTGTCATTTGGCTTAGGTGGTGTCGATCTGCTGCCACAGACAGTACGGTTCATTTGGAGTGGTGTGAGCGCTCATTTGCAATTTGATACAGACCAAACAAACAAACTGTGGTTCGCTTGAAAAGTGGGGGTCTCAGTTGACTTCTAAGTGAACCCTAGTGTGGTACGCTTACAGCATGAATGCACCACTGCCACCTGAATTTCCTGGTTAACTGACCCTCACTCAATTCTCACCAAGACTCACTGGTTTGTGTACATTTATAAAACTTTAATTGTCAAAACACCCTCATATGTATAGTCATTACTCAATATTCATCTTATTTGTCACAATCTATGCTTGAGCAATTTAATCTCTTGGGGAATCATGTACAAAGGATGCATGCACACAAAAATGTGGTATATTCCCATTTCCACACAAAAGTTCAGATGTATCAAGAGTGAAATAAAGGAAATGTGTGCAGCCTGATGCTGAAAAACTGTGAATGATGTGAAAACAATTATTGTACACCCAGACACATTATGAACAATAATACATTATCATGGCAGTTGAATTTAAATCTCATTAAATGTGTTATTAGACACCTTTATGAAACACATTGAAGATATTTCTTGGTAAGGAATTTATTCCATTATTTTTTTCATATTTCCTTTACCAACAGCGTAGCAATTATACTATTTTTGCACCTCTCCCTCATTTAGAAGCGTCTCCAACTCATATGCATGTGATTTTTGATCATGCAAAGAGATGAGAATTTCTCATGAAGGGCATATTTACATGTACTTGCATGTTTAAATGGAGGCGAGTCAGGTGAAGAGTCTGGCTTTCCCTCATGCGGCTCAATTCCACATTGCTTAGGATGTACAAAGGAAATGTGCTTGGATTCATGTTCACGCATCATTTCATACGTCTGGATTTATTTGTGCTTAGGCCGTTTTCTTGATTTAAGTGTGTGCCGTGTTTCAGTGAGAAATCCATGCAAGTCTTTGTGCATGAGGCCCCTGACCCTCAAGGTCCGTCCCTGACCCCCGAGGTCCAGACCTCCTTTGGTTAATCCAGTTCCAGTTTCCTGCTGCAAATGATTGGAATCATCTGCAACAGACCCTAAAGCTCATTTATGCATTTCACTCTAATCTTTCAAAAACTCACTACAAATAATAACCTGTTTTTAGCCATTTACTTTTAAAATATGTCACTATAATTATTGTACACAATTTCATCTGCTTTGATGTCATGTAAATATAAGATTTATTCTTCTGCCACTTCCTTCTATCTTTGATGTTATTTTTTTGTATCTTCTACAGGTACTGTATGTTGGCACTTTTTGTATCTGTCGTTTATGCTGCCTCTTGGCCAGGTCGTTTTTGCGAATGAAAAATTAAGCCTCATTTATGCATAATGTTACGCACACCGATGGGGTGTTTGGTCCATACTCTACATACATAATTTGGTGTTTGACGCAGAACACGGAGTAGTACCAACAGAATCATGGAGGTAATGATGTTCAGTATACGTAGCTTGTGTGGCAGAAGCAGAACAACAACAACAACAACAACAACACAAATTGCTGAACTTTTTGAGGAGAGGCTATACGAAGCAGAGATACATTTAATAGAGGCACAGACCACCGACATTCTCTGCAATGCCTCTTGCTCTCAGCAGCAAGCTATCCAGCATGTCGCTCTGTACATGAGATGAATGCACCAGTTTGGAAGACGAAGGCAAATGTACAGTAAGCTTTGGTTACGCAGAGCAACATGCTGGATAGCTCGCCACATTGCCTGCTGCTCTTACTAGGCAGCTTCTTGTAAAAAATGTATTAGGCTTGAACAGCAAAGTAGAAACAAAAACCCCAAGACTGCATTAATTTGGTGTTGCTCCATTGTTTATTTGTGGTGAACAAGCCAGCTGAATGAGATGGATTTCTGTGTTCAATCCCGGCCAATCGAGCCAGGTTTTCTTCTTCCTCATTCTTAGTCAACAGATGTTTTGCCCCAAATTAGCACTTTGTCACTTCATGACATTGTCCAGGCGGTTTGGTCAGGTTGAGAAAATGCAGGTGCAACATTTCTTGGCAATCACTGCCCGGTTGAATGGAGTCCCACGGACTATCCTGGTGTGATGTCTTACAATGTTCAAGAAAACCCTGGCAAATTATATTGTTTATAAATATAACATAATGCAACAATGTACAAATAATAAAGTCAAATTGCTGAAGTTCTTGTGAGTTTTGTGTAATGCAGAACAGTAGGACAACCAAATAGATGGAAGCCTTGAATACACATTCATTTCTTGCATTTTTTAATATTTCTCATATTTCAGTGACATTTGGCTCAAGGGAACTTCAGATTGTCATTGGTGTTCAGATTGTGCTAAAGGTTTACAAACACACTTTCAGGATGGAGACATTCATTTCCCTTTGAGTGAACGCATCTGTGGATGCTGATATCTGTCCGCTCGTCTGAGTGAAGCTGCAGTGTGGCCCTTCAGCTGACAACATATTTACATATGAAAGATGATTCTGCTGGAGTGCAAATAGTGGTAATTTCCCTTTAACACACACCAACACTACCAATATATGCACAGTCACAACACTGATATGTTCCTAATGATATGGGAGTGCACACAAAGCTGCAGTGATGAGACTCTTTACAGCAGCTGCACATTTAGATATTTAGATATTACATGATTAGATCTGATCTTGATGTGACTGTTGCTGCAGCCAAAATTTTACAGACTCAGTTATACTGAATACCAATCAATGTATAAAAGGTTAATATACTGAACTGTGAAGGAAATACAAACTTGGTTTTGAATTGATTTAGATTGTTTTTAAAAGACCAATCCGATCCTCACAACAAACTAAATCAACAAACATAGATTTTACATATATGGAATATGAGGAATAATTGACTAAAAGGTGAAATATATGCATTTCAGATTAAAGTTCTTCATACCACCACAAATGCAAATTTTCTACAGCTATAATACATATTCAAATACAGTGGTCCCTTGTTTATTGCGGGGGTTACGTTCTAAAAATAAACCGCGATAGGCGAAATCCGCGAAGTAGATTCCTATGGAAAAACAGTTTTCAGGCCCAAACATTTGTTTGAGAAACAAAAAAAACCAAATGCTTTCCTACAAAAAACACAATGGCCTCCAGAAACAACTAATCTAATTTCTATGATCAACCTGCGAAGCTGGACATTGAAGAAACCACAAATACTGACCCACGCGTCACAGCCCCCGCCAGCGCCGCTCCGCCGCAGCACCCAGTGTGTGGTCATACATGCATATTATGAGATCTTTTCTCATAATGACGAAAAAGATCTTGTCATTACAAGAAAAGTTAAGTCTCTCAGTAATCTCCTCTTCTTTTTGACAGACAGTAGGAACATGACGCTGTCAGATTTAATCTACTTTTATTTCTTTCCCGGACTGAGACATTGAAAATATTCATGTTAGTGTTATATACTAATATTAATGATATCCTCACTGTGAAGACATGTCAAATCATTGGATTGTTCAGAGGGAGGGTCCACAATGATCTATTAGAAGTCAGTCAGACAAGCACAGGATGCTCCATGAATATAAATTTATGCATTTATAATGTGCTCTGACATATCACCATATCTATCACAATCACATATCATGAAATATATCACAAACATCATACAACACAAACGTGCGTAATGCCATACTTTATAAATGCCGCAAAATACTGGTTAGTTACGAAATCGAGGGTCAGTGAACGCACCACAGACGTACCTAATATTACCAGATCCGTAAGTCATATTTACGAGATAGCAGTTCTCATCTTTTTTTGAGTTTGATGAATGCAATGCGCCGCCGTACATAACAACCACCGCACTGTGGCTTAAACGTTACTACCTTGCCGAGTGTTGCATTCACCATCTGTAGGAATTTCGAGTGTGTTTTCCACAGGTTTTGTCCGCTTTCCTGGCTGGGTCATGGTCCTTGGCTACATGTAGGCCACAGGCTGCCTATTGAACAGGCCTGACATAAAGCAATAATTCAACATGATATTATGTAATTATACGTCTACTGAATGGATCTGTTTTGCTCACATCTACTTCTCCTCCTCCTATTTATTAATAAACCCGAAGCTGTAGTGTCTCTGTTACGAGACCTGTGACTCATTGTTATTGAGTGCGTGTGCATTTTTCTGTGTTTGTACGGCTACAGCCCACTGTCTTTCATCGGATATACGGGAGAGATCAAAGACACAAAGACGCCATGAGTGGAACATCAAACAGCCACTGATGGGAACATGGATTTGTGTGTATGAGTATAAAGAGTATTTATGTCAGTGTGTGTGGATTCATCAGAGATGCTGAAATTACCAGCCTGTCCAAGCTGGACAGATTCTGCATCTAAAGTGAATAGTGATTGGCAAACAGATGATAAGAAATACAAGCAGATCTTTCATCTGGTCATTTTCACCAGTATATAAACTAGGTGTAAAACTGAATAAATAAGTAACATAAATACAATTATTTTTGGACTCATAAAAACTACCCTGAAATCAAAAGCCAAAATTTAACACCCCAAAAATAGAGATTAAAATTGAAAGAACTATAAATGTCAAGTTGACACATTGATCTATGAAATGCTTTTTTTTTGTTGAGTTTACTTAAAGCATCCTCCAGCAGTTAGGTACGCTGTGAAGGTCTAGACCTTAAAAAAATATATATATACACTAGACCACAACACATTATCCACACATAATTCATGAGGACCATAGCGGGTCTGTCACCTTAGTCATTTTTTACACATTAACTGATGGTGGCTGATACATTCATCATCCATTTCCACCTTGTTCTGCCAATTAAACAACATGCTCTAATTTTGTTTGACAGCAGCTGAAAAAACAGATTAAAGACATGAGAGGTCA
This sequence comes from Pseudamia nigra, assembly GCA_029823295.1. Lineage (NCBI taxonomy): Eukaryota > Metazoa > Chordata > Actinopteri > Kurtiformes > Apogonidae > Pseudamia > Pseudamia nigra. The sequence goes on along the minus strand of JAQQAE010012335.1, from coordinate 5,215 downwards.
CTCCTATAAGCTGTTTATTTGTAATTGCCTTTTCCACTGATCAATTCACCTCAAGAGGAAACGGAATTGAGCGGCTGCCTTGTGCATGACACACACAGCAGCAGCACATATTACAGGCTTTTGCTCCACATTTGGATTCTGATTTCTCATCCATTTGGCCCAGACACTCATTACAGAAACAATAACCTGTTTAAATCTGTGCCTGCAGTTCATAATGTCAGCACTAATGTATCATTTTACAAACCCAAAGCCACTTATAACACAAGTCAAAAGCTGTCCAATACAGAATTCTTTGATTGAAATGCAGTTCTAGATTTAAAAAAAAAAACCCAAGGTCCTACAATATCCTCTAAGCATAAGCTCAGGATTTGTTTTTACCCCTGAACCTCTAGGCTGAAACTGTATTGATATTGACTAGGTGGTGGGTGGGATCAAATTTTATTTTGAATGGAGAAGCCAAGGGTCACCAAATTTACACAAATGGAGTATCAGGTCAAGACCTTGCTAAAGTTCAAAAACTAGATGTCACCTAGTGATCAAATCCTCCCAGCCACATCTTTTTGAACAGGAGCTGGTTTCAAGGGGTGCTGTTTCAAAGGAGTGGAAGTTGATGTAGTTTAAGGGTGCTTTCACACCTACAGCATTTAGTCCGTTTAAAGTGGACCAGAGTCCAGAACACCTGCAAGTTCGGTTCGTTTGGGCTAGTGTGAAAGCAGACCAGGTTGTTTTGGTCCGGACTAAAGAACCGTACCGAGACCACCTTTTCGAGGTAGTCTCGGTACGCCTCCATCCGAACTCCAGTGAAGTTCGCTGATGGTGAGAACGCTACCCGGCTCCGATTTGGTCCAGCTGTCTGTAATGTAGCGTTTTTTGGTCTATGAAGGCTTCCGTAGCAATGTGTGACATACATTTCAAGAAGCTAGTAAACTTCTCTATGTCAAAGTCTTGTGATACGTCTTCTCTGTGCCAAAAAGAAGCACACAGTGTTTTTGACCCGAATACGATTTACATGCTGGAACAACAGCAGTATTTGTGCTTTTTGCACAAACAAATTATAATAAAATCACCTCAAAAACAAGTAAAATAGTACCAGTCATTATTCCAAAATAAAGCTAAATCCGATATTTTCGTCTGGTGGATTTTTCCCTCTACAAATGCTGTGCCAATCAGCTCTGACTTATGTCACCCAAAACACAGTATTTTGTAAACAGCGCTGCCACATGAGTGGACAGACATACAACATTCATAGTGGTTGGTTCGATAGCAAACACTGGAATGTGTATGTGGACTGAATGTGTGAATGTGGACCGAACTAGTTGAGAATTGCAACATTGTAGCAACTTCTGGGCCGAATCGAACTATTGGAACCAGACTAACAGGTGTGAAAGCTCCCGAAATCAAAACACAGAAGGAAGCTTGCATTTTTCATTTGACAGATACAGATGAATATCATTTGGGCATCATCAACTCACATACAGAAACTCATGTGAGCTTGTATATCTCTTTTTACTTGGTGTCTGGTGAAGCATGTGAAATTTGATCCAGATCTGATGATATACCTCAGAATTAGATACACTTCCTGTTTTATGGCAAAGGGTCTGAGATGTAAGCACTCATTTTGCTTGGCGAAGTGTTTTACACTTTCTGAATTGTATGAAATATGGCAGACTGTGGCGGTCACGTCTTTAAAGTTTTGTAAGTCCTTTTGATAACTTTTAACCACCCACCTCTGGAGATGATCTGGTGTGAATTACAAGTCATTTGGGCAGTTCATTCACACAATCACGAGTAAATGGCCAAAAAATAACTACAAAATCCAAAATGGCAGACTTCCTTTAGGGGCAGGGTCATGAGATTAATTCAATTTTTTATGTGTCTGGGTGTGAGTACGTGTGTTGGCGTGTGTACTGAATTTCGTTCATGTAGGTCAAAGTTGTCCTCCATAGGGAAGTGACATTAGCCCCACCCACAAAAGTGACAGTTATCCAAAAAAAAAAAAAAAAAAATTGTACACACACACATGCTATGGTGTTCTCACATATCGCGTACCGTTTTACAAACCGGTCTCTCACAAATGAAACCACATTCAGACATATAGAAACATTCTATAAAAGAGCATTAAAGATATTTACCAGAAAACTAATTTCATACCATCATTGTTGCATTTTAGAGACATACAATTTTATGAATTTTGATAATTTAAGGGTGCACTCACACCACGAGTTTGTTCCGCGCCTGAGCACGTTTCACACCTTTAGCACGGATCGTTTGAGTAATGCGAGTAGAAGCGAGCCGTGTTGCGGCTCCGAGCCTCAGCGTGGTTGGAAGAGGTGGTCCACGGCACGGCATGGTTGGTCACGCACGCGTACGAGCACGGCAACCATATGTGACGATGATGTAAAATCACTGAGTCCTTCACTACACTCATGTCAAAGCAATGGCAGCAGCTGAAAAAATCTCCACCTGTGGGCAGCGCGGTTAATTGCAAATCGTTGCCTTGCATTCTCGAGAAACCTAGGTTTGTCACCGGACAGTATCTGAGCGAAATAGCACAGACTTCGCCATAAAATCATTACGACCATCCGGACGTTTCCCATTTTGTGATCCATGATACCGAATTTGTTGAATGCAGCGGCTGCAGCTTCTGATGACATACACACAATGTACAAACGACGTGATGACGTCTGTACAAGACCAATCGAGCTTCGGCCTGCGGTAATATGAGCAGACACGTGCTGGGGACTGGAAAGGTGTGAAGTGGGCCCCGGCTTGGCTCGAGCCAAAATGGCCCTAGTGTGAGTACTCCCTTAAATACTTTAAATTTGCTTGTGCTGTGTATAAAATACGAGATGGACTTGCGCCACCACCATTAATGGATTTCATCAAACTAAAACCTGCTGCTGGCAGAACTACTCGGTCTGTGGTCAGAGAAGACGGTGACGTGCTTTACAGAGGGACCACATTTGGACAAACTGTTCTCTAAGTTAGGGACCCTAATATCTGGAACAGCATACCCTTCCCCATAAAAGAATGCCCCACATAACACATTCAAGACTGAACTTAAAAACTGGCTGAAATCACATGAGCATCGTCCACGCTAGAGCCTTGTGGGATTCCTGATGCACACTGCAGGTCGTCTCCCATGTTTTCTTCTGTCTTCATATTTCGTGAACTAAAGCTTTGTCATGAGTGGGTGTAACCCTACCTTTTAAAATGTTACTAATTTTAGGAATTTAATCTAAGAATCTAAGATATATGCTCTTAGATTCTCATGGATGGAGCCATCCATGAGAATTTGCATGTTTCACGAAGAATAACTGTGGTAGCCATTGAGAATTTGGTCTGATTTCACCAATTTTCAAACTTGACCTTGCTTTTGACTAGTGATCGACCGATATAGGTTTTTCAGAACCTATACCGATAATTACTGTATTTTCATGATTAAAAGTCGCTCCAGTTTGTTAGTCGCATGAGCCAAAAATGCATAATGAAGAAGAAAAAAACGTGTATTAGTCGCTCTGCAGAAAGGTCGGGGCTCAGGCGCGCAGCTGCGGCTGGTCTCCTCTAGTGGCTGTCAGTGTGACAAGCACCCTATAGTCGAATTTATTCAAAATATAAGTCGCTCCGATGTATTTGTTGCTCCCCTTGCCAGACTGTGCAAAAAACGTGACTTTTAATCCGGAAAATACGGTAGTAGTTAAGGAGGCCGATAACAGATATTTGGAGCAGATATTCATTTGCAGTAAAAGTGTAAAAATTGGTGTAAAAATGTTCAACAATACAAATACTTAACTTTGTTTAAATGCCTAGAGCATGTTTAATTAACCAAACAAACAAACATATAAAGATAAATAGCTCCAGAAGTGCATGAATCCTAGACTCACAAGTTATTGTAGTAGTCATGAGCTGTAGAGTTTTTCATGTGACTTTCACGGAAACACACTGTTCTCCACATGACATACATTCAACCCATTGATAATACATAGTCTACTGAGAGCAGGACCGGCAAGCTAATGCTATGCTAAAAACTAAGCCTTCATATCAGCGCACTTCCCTGCAATTAAACAAGACTGAATTGAATTTCTTATGCGCTCTCTCTCAATCACACACACAGGCTTCTACAATCACGGACTGTCTCCAAATCGATATTACAAACAGCATTGTTTCAAGTAATTCACAGACATGTCGGGATGTGCTACTAGTTTAGCAGAGCTGCTAATGTTTATTCCATTCATTCTCGACATGACAAAACACATCTCCGCCGTGTGTGTGTGAGGACAGTTTCCGCTACAGTGTCTCTGCCACTTACACATACTGTGGCTTGCTTAACCAATCAGATGCCGCTGTGGGCGGAACAATGCTGGAGACAGAAGAAGCAGTCGAGAGAAAGAGAGAGGGGCGAAATAAAACAGTTTTTAACTGATTTCTTGATATCGGCCCGTCGAAATAAAAAAAACACCAATACTGATAGACGTCAAAATTCCAAATATCGGCCCAGCCGATAATCGGTCGACCTCTACTTTTGACCCTAGGACACATCTGCAAAATTTGGTGCCGATATCTCAAATATCAGCACCAAATTTGAGATATCAGTGGACAGATGAAATGAAATTACGAACATACTTCTATCCATGTTTCAAGCCCAAATGGCAAGGTTAAAGTGAGTCTTGGCCATGATGAAGACAGAAAGACGGACACGGTGATTACAATACCAGGTTTCGCTTCATGACAGGTAAATATCTCATTTTCTTGTCAGCATGATGACTCTTGAATGGATAGCGTACCTTCTACGAACTCAAAGTGTAGCACACAGTAAGTTAATATGTCTTTAACAAACTGCTTGCAATCTTTCTCTAACTTAAAAGATGACACAGACCCTGGATTTATGACATTACACTGAATGTCCTTTCTTTCAATCTACACGGATCTGACAAATGGCATGACGTCAGCCACGTCTGTTTTTCTTCTACAGTGTCATAGTCATTTAGACTGATAGTAACCTGAGAGCACGTTCAACATTTTTATTTCTACTTAAAAACAATATTATAGAACATGTACTGGTACCGAAGAAGCAGAAAGAAATGAAAGCTGATATTTTTTGTTTTATTACTTGGCCTCTAAGTGTAGTCTGTTGTTGGGAGGAGCTTCAAAGCAGCAAGTTAAAGCAGTGATCAGTTAAACCTTCCAAAAAAAAAAAAAATGCCAACCCCCCCCC
>JAQQAE010012334.1:0-13213 GCA_029823295.1 Pseudamia nigra | reverse complement strand
TTATAAGGCGCAGTGTCATATTTGGACAAAATTGACGGCTTTTAGATGCGCCTTATAGTCCGGAAAATACGGTAAGTGTCTTTATAAATCAATAAATGTGCACGTACGGGTCTATAACACATACTTAATATGGGAGTTTTCGTGGGTCCAGAGTGGATTAATTGGTTTTACATGTATTCCTATGGAAAAACTCGCTCCCGCTAATGAATGATTAGCCCAATGAACGTGACGCCAGAACGGATTAAATTCATTAGCCGGGGCACCACTGTAGTTGTAAACGTGCTATATAAATAAATTTGACCTTGACATTGTATGTGTGTGACTGGATTTGATTGTTAAATAAAACTGTTGACATGTGAACCTGAAACCAAATCTCTGCTTCATAAGCAATTGACCTGTGTGGGACAAAATGGGGTCAAATTCACAAGGTGGCATTGTCGCAACTTTAAAAATACATTTGCCATTCTTATCATAATTAAGGAAAAACACCCCAAGACACCACACAAATAAATCAGAAAATACCCCAGAAATTATTTTCCTACATACTTGGTAAGCTCCTCATTCCTCTTTGTTTGAGACTAAAGCCGGCCGCACATAGAGACACGCGACTCATCTCAACTGGAAATCAGCTTGATGCGCAGCGGTTCCCGGCCCAGATTTCTCAGTCTTGATGACGTGCCGACAGAAATCGTGCCGATTCAACATGTTGAATCACCAGGACTCAGTCTCAGCAGTGTGCGGCGGTCACGACTCGACTTGGCGACTTTTATCATTGGTGGACATTGTCACAACACAATCAATGTTTACTGTCAACAGATGGCGCCAGTTCCCAGGGGTGAGTCGTGTTGGCAGTTTGCAGCTGTGTGAGAGGTATGGAACGAAGTGTCATCGTGTGTACCAGACAACCAGACTCATAGAACTGAGTTGAGATGAGTCACATTTCTCTATGTGCGGCCGACTTAAGACAAGACAAAAGAACACAGGATCAAAATGACCAAGACCTTCAAAGGTTGTCTTGAGACTCTCCACTCTCAAGTACTATAACATTACCATACTCATTGGACAACTATGCTCCATGGGTACCCCATGTGTCAAAATGTGCTGCCTTAGTAAGCATCAAGATCCGGCAAAATGGGAAGGAGAATGGGTTGTTAAAGTGTTGGCAGGGAACCATTACTAGTGGAAATGAGCACAAACCAGGCAGAGGTAAAGGGAACTTGAGAGTGAGAGATAATAGAGAAACAAAACTCCACATGCAAGCCACTTTCACTCCATTTTGCACAGAACTGCAGGTACCTCTCCTTGCAATATAGACACATTTTTTTTCATTTTTGTTTGTAGTTAATATGACATGGAACACTTTCCTTTATGTGTAGCTGAGAACACTACATAGATAGTTCCATTATATTTATGTATAAAAGTACCTAGATAAGATGGAAATACAATACAAAATAAAACACGACACAAATCATAGTCCTCAGTGAGCATGTCCACAATGTTTAATGTTTCAAAAATAACCACATTACACAGACAGCTCCAACTCAAACCTTGGGCTCATTGGGTAGGACTCAGAAGTATTGTTGTACCACCATGACCTCCTTCACCTCCTTCTAAATTTGTGCACTTTTTAACCATGTGCTCTCAAAATGCCCAATAGTAACTGCACTGAAAAATGAAACTAATGTCTATTCATTAGTTTATTTTCTATTCCTTAATCCTCACAAGGGTCAAGAAGAAAGTGGGACCCAGCTGGCTTAGTGTGAAGACAGGATGAGTTGCAAGTTCAGTGCAAGGCTAACATAAGGCTTTCCAACACTGTGCAATTTTAGAAACACCTGAAAATTAAGGTACAGTACACCGTGCAACTGTTTCGGCTGTAAACACATGCTAATTCAATGTGCACTGTGTATTCCCACATGTGAATGGGCCATAGTACACTTTATGAATGAGACCAGACACCCTAAACCTTTTTCAATCAATACTAGCCAGTAATACTGTTTTTTCCAGATCTGTGGGCTCCACTTTCTTTTTTCCTGTTCCTTTTCTCTCGTCCCCTTTGGAGTAACACCTGGCACAGGGAGGCACACACACACAGACATGGGGCTCTAATGTTACTACATTTATATGCCTATGGCAGCCCATGTGTGGGGATGTTAACATTTTAGCCAAGTTTAACTTATCTGCTCCATTATGAGATATTTCTGTGCTTGTCATAAAACAATGGGAAGTGTGAGGCACAATTTCTGACTGAAATCACATGTGAATGCCGGGGGTCCGTACAGCTGAAAATGGGTCAAAATCGGGCCTGAATTCCCACAGTGTACACCGGCCTCACATGCTGTACATACCCAGGGACAATTTAGAGTGACCAATTATTTCTAACCTCTCATGCATGTTTGTGGATGTGGGAGTAATACAGAGTACCTGGAGAGAACACAGGGAGGACATTCTGCAACAGCAAACTCCACACAGAAAGGTTGTTGGGATTCAACGCAGGACCCTCTTGTTATGAGGCGCTAGTGCTAACCACTACACCACCATGACACCCAGCAGATATCTACATTGCACACAATTTGAAAGTCAATACCCATTGTATTTCTTCAAAGCCCAGTGAGAATGAGCTGCATCAAATGGACCGGTTAAAAAAGATCATTTGAAATTAGCTACAACGTGATGCTATTAAGTCTTTAAACTTGTTTGTTGTCCAAGCACCTAAAAGAGATCTGTGGTGTTGTACATACAGGGCAGACTTTTTCTGTCTGCTCTGTGCTTTGGTGGAGAGTCAGTGTCGGTTAAACAGCTCCCTGGCTTGTCATTTGGTTCGGTTATTTGGCAGCAGGGTGTTAGTAATGTGAATGCCATAGCTTTAAATACCTGAATTAACAGCTGAGTTAACAGCCTTTAGAACTGGAACCATCGATAGTGTTTTCTGTCACCTCTGTCTATCTCTCAAACACAGCATGAATTTCATTTTAATCTCCACAGTGGTCTTATTTCTTGTCATTTAACAACTCCAGCAAGGAATGGTTTGTCAAAATAATAAATTTTACCTGAAGCGCCATCAAATACAGACATCTCAGCCAAGAAAGCATTCATTATGCTGAAGGAAAATAGTTTGAAAGTGTCTGAGGGCTGTAGATGCATTAAAAGTGTTTTGAAAGATATAATTACAGTCAAATACTCTAAGAGAATACATGTAAAATGATCGTTCATACACCTACATTGTAGTGTGTTACAAAAAATACTCAAAGTAATATACTGTACGTATATTTTCATTTAAGCCATGCTTTTGTTTTCATAATTACATTTTTTTTCTAGCACACACACATCACATTTATTCCCCGTTGTTTTTGGTCTTTTTTTCAGTAAATCATCTGAGAAATATTATGTTCTGTAACCTGAGGGTGAAGATTCATAAATTAAAGTGAGCGCAGTGTCATTTTCAACCATTTCAGGTCATGTTCATTATTCAAATAAACAGTTGTTGGCACAGTTTTCTCACGAGTTCAATAGTTTCCCCTTGATCATCAGTTGTGAAAGTTGCATTGAGAAAAAAAAACAGAACACACAAAGAGAAGATTGGTCTAAAGTTAACTCTGCTTAGTTTATGTAACTGCGGAAGTGGATGAGGGCAAAACAGGCCACACAAACACATGTATGGAATATGTGCTTGTGTAAAGGCTTCAAATACATGTAGGTGTTAAGTTTGAATTAATTTATTGACTTGTTTCAGTGAAAATGTTCTGGTATATTAAGTTCAAATAAGCGCCTAATGGTCTATAAGAGGCATACCACACATCGGCATCATTTTCACACTATTCCTCAGCCTCCGTTACACATCTGATGAAAAAGTTCATGGTTTAATCTAAACACAACATCCTCGATTGACGGAGAGCACTTCATGTGTTTTTGTTGCAATGAGGCATTGACAATGTTCACCAGTGATGGGGTCTTTCATTACTCAAGTGACTGCATAATGTTTGAACTCATTTAGCTGAACATATGGAGAATGCCATCAAGGTCTCTTCACTTGTTTTCAACAGAGACACATCGCATCCTCCAATGTGACACAAACGACTTCAGCGGTGGAGAAAAAAAAATCAGGCCAAGAGAATCTGTAAGAAAATGTGCTTTTCTATAAACACTGCCCGCTGATTGATGACTGCCAACGTGACACTGTCGATGTATGGTTACATTTGTACTTCACAGAGAACAGTCGCAGATCTGCTCCAGTTTTAATGAGATTAGTGGTCTGTCTGTCTGTCTATCTATCTATCTATCTATCTGTCTAGCTACCTAGACAGATAGATAGATAGATAGATAGATAGATAGATAGATAGATAGATAGATAGATAGATAGATAGATAGATAGATAGATAGATGGCATTCAACAAAGTAGATTTTTCTCCATTTTCTTTGATATTTTAATCACATGTTTGCCTTTTACTGGCAACAGTATTTCAAGGACATAAATGGGAAAATCTGTTTCTGTTTATTGTGATTTGATGATCCTACATGTTAGTGATTTCAGAGACTACCTACTCCATATTAAATACAGTGTACTGTCAGTAAAAGGTAAAAAATGAAAAAGCTAAACACATTACAATAATTCTATTTGTTTTCACCATGTTACAGAGTGATACCTACATGTAACAGGTTGGGGAGTAAGCCTATTGACTTTAATTAAATCAGTCAATTTACTGTTAGCTGCAGTGAAAATATCCCTCTTCCCTTTTCTGCAGAAGTTTAATTTGTATAGCACCTGAGAAAATCCATCCATCCATCCATCCATCCACATTGTCCAGGTTTGGGTCATGGGGGGCATGGCCACCCCCACCAGGTCTTCCAGGCAGACACTGAGATGCTGTCATGCCTGCTGAGAGATTTAATCGCTTCAGTGTGTCCTGGATCTGCCCTAGGGCCTCCTCCTGGTTCTACACGCCCTAACACCGGAGGTATCCTGACCACAGTAGCAGCTGTACTCTTTCCCTGGTAGACCATATTGTAGCCTTCACCAGATCTCTAAGTGAGAGCCCAGTCGCCCTGTAGAAGAAACCTATTTCTGCCATCTGCAGTGGTCTTATTTTGGTCACTACCAGCTCATATTTTAGACTGAGAATGTCAATTGAGAGTGGCTCATTAAATACCACATGACAGTGTCCATTCCTGTTGTTATAGACCGGTTGTTGTTTTGTTGGAGTCTAAATTCTCTCTTTGGCTGAGCCTATCCCTACATTTAGGAAGTCTTGTTTAAAGCACCACATTAAATCCCTTTTGTTAATTTTATTAGGTGTATCCAAGCTTAATGAACTGAAGAGATCTCATATAAAGGAGAAATTAAACTTTAAACTTTAAATGAAACTGTGACTCAAATAGAGTAAAGGCTTAAGATTACAACTACACTAAAGTGCCTGCTCAAACAAAAGCATTCACATCAGAGGCTGGTAGAATAAACAGAACCAGTACTCACGTAAAAGTATTGTTATTTTATAATTATAGTAACTCAAGCACAAGTTGAAGTAAGAAAGTGTCTGATAAAAAACTTCTCAAGTTTGAATACCTTCATGATATGCAATTTATTGATTAACCTACTAAAGTGCCTTCAAATGGGAATTATAGTCATTTTTTGTTCATTTCCTCAATTAATTTGATCTTTTTTAATATTTTATTTTTGTTGCCTGGTGACACGATGGTGCCTGGGTAGCACTCCTGCCTCACAGGTACAGTAGAAGGTCCTGGGTTGAATCCCAACACTGGGTGGTGGGGCCTTTCTGTGTGCAGTTTGCATGTTCTCCCCATGTCTGCATGGGTTCTCTCCGGGTTCTCCGGCTTCCTACCAAAAACATGCACTAGGGATTAGGTGAATTGGTCACTCTAAATTGCCCACAGGCATGAGTGTGAGTGTGAATGGTTGTCTGTGTCTATGTGTCAGCCCTGTGATGAACTGGCAACTCATCCAGGGTGTACCCTGCCTTCGCCCTAAGTCAGCTGGGATCGGCTCCAGTGAGGATGAAGGGGTAGAAAATGAATGGATGAATGGATTTTGTTGCCTGTTTTGTTCATTTTTTAACTTGTTTTTTCCCACAAATATTGCTTGATTTGTTCATTTTTACTCATTTTGTTGCTTATTTTGGTTTTTGTACATTTTTGTTCACTGTTGTGATTATTTTGATCATTTTTTCTCATAATGTTGCTTATTTTTTGTCCATTTTCTATTTGCTGTTCATTTATGTTAATTTACTTGATAATTTTTTTCCTCTGTGCTTATTTTATTTATTGGTATTTACTACATTTTGGCTCATTTAATTGCTTAGTTTGTGTTGTGTTGATAATTTGCAAGAATAAAATGTATTCTGCAAAACAACTCTGAAGTACATTTTATGAAGTACATGTAAAGGAGTAAATGAGCGCTGCCCGCCTCTGCATAGAATCAGATGTATTCAATACTCCTATGTTTTTAAATACAATTGAATGTATGGTATCTTTGTCAATAAAGAATGAGAAGGACCACTTAAAATGGTGCCTGGACACTGTACTCTACAGCAGGCAATGCGGTGACCTTCCCTTCCCTCAAAGAAAGCATCCTTGAAGTAAAACAACTGTGATGCTCAAGGGATTAGGACAAATCTCCCCAGTAGGAAGATTGGCCCCAGCAGACCTGCTCAAGGAAGAGGAGCGTCAGAGGCCCTGCAGGCTGGTGAGTCACTTTGAGGCAGATCTGAGAATACCGTTATGGCTGCAGGGGCTGGAGAATTGTCAAGTGTGTGGTCTTAAACCTGAAGTGCTGTAGGAAGAAGTCTCCCCCACACTTCCTACCTTCTAATAATAAATAATGCTGAATGAATCATATTTATTATTCTTCACATTTAGTCAAGTCACAAGTTATTGAATTGTTGTAGCCAGGATTTAAAACAGCAGAGGTGGAAGCTTGGAAATGACAGCATTTTGAGGCACAAAGGGATGTTTTTCAGGCAAAAGGAACATGGATATTAAGACTGCAATAAGCATTATAGTCAGTAGACAGAGATATGGAAGTAAAAGGCTTGTCATAAGTTGCCACATGGCAGAAGATGAAAGAGTTTCTTTATGGCCTTATCTAAAGGTGTATTAGAAATTACTTTTTTATCTTAAGAAGACTGTAGAAAACTATGAACTAAATGCAGAGCATAAGGTCTTCTCTAAGCAGAGCCGAAGATTACTTACTTTATTATACAGTAATTTGAAAGTGAGGTAAAGGTTAATGATGAAAGGGGCTGTACTGACTCTGGCCAAAGGTCCTGTGCAGGCAGACGGGGATTATTCATGAAATGACTTGAAAACGGCATCAATGATGAACTAATCAAAAGTATTATCATTTTCAAATTCAGTTTCTATCTATCCTTTGTTTTCTTCTACTTTCTTTCTTCCTCTCATTCTTTCTTTCCTTCGTTCTTTCTTTCATTCTTTCTTTCTTTCCACTCATTTATTTAATTACTGTAATTTTTCCCTTCTGTTTCCACAACACTGAGGTTTATTGTGGGAGCACAAGAGAATATGTCATGAATTTGTGACGAATAACACAGTCATATATTTGTGCCAGTCAGTGGACAGTGTTTCTTGGCATGAGAGAAACCTTTGAATTTAACGTCTGACTTTTTGCCTACCTGCATTCTAGTGAAAAATAAACGTAGAAATGCCAAAAATGTTCATGTTACTTGCAAGAATTGAAACCCAGTCTCCCTGCTGACAAACCATCCACCTGTCCACTCAACCACAGAATAGCTGCTTGATTAGAGCTTTATGTTGCCTGTGATGCTGAATAGCAAAGTGGTGATTTTCCTCACACTCCATTAAACCACAGTCCCGCTGTAATATACAAAGGTGGAGGGGGTTAAATGAAAATGTAACGGGCAGAATGGAACAAAACTTTGCTTGTGATATTTGGGGCAGGTTAAATGTCTGCTTTAGGTAAGCATCTCTATCTGACTCAATGCGACATTTAAATGACAGTCACACAGATAGAAGAAAACAACAAGCCATGAAACAGCAACAAATTCACCCAGTTTTGAAACTGCCTGCGACCTTGTTCTTTTTCCTTGAAGGTCACAGCATATTTGGAATGAGCATAACAATAGCTAGAAATGTATGTACTGTAAGTCAAAGTGCAACAATTTGAAACCCTACCAATCATCAAGGTCAAAGTCAAGGTCAGATCATTTGATAAGCTAGAGGTTTTTTATTATTTATTAATTGTGTGGCCAAATGAATATGCAAATTATGTTTTGGTTGCCATGGTAGCCATTTCCCCTAACCTGGCTACCCATGTGCTAGTTTTGGTTAGTTTCGGTCCAACCACTATGGAACAGAGCTGAATGTTTGGACGGACATACATACGACCTTAAAATTGACCTGGGCAGATCCAGCAATTAAAAACAAATAAATAAAAATAAAGCACAGTTTCTTCTGTGCAGTAACACATAAGGCCAGCGCGAATAACCAGATTCGGGGTATCTGTGATATTTTTAATGTATACTCAGTCGAATTTGATGGATTGTGGTGTGGCTCCAGATCTGTTGAAAGGGTGCTCTAAGGGCCTTGGTGAAAGTGTCATTCTGATTGTCAACATTAGATGCATTAAAGGAATGATTTGTTTTGTTAGGGTTCCGCATTAATTTTACACATTGAAGCTTTAAATAAGTAAAGCTGTAACGTGGTCACTGGTTTTTCAACAGGGTTTGTTCTTGGTTTCTTTGCATAACCTCCACATCACTTGAAGACAAGCCTTTTGAAATACTGAGCGTTAATAATATAAATGATCTGACCTTGAAACACCACACGCACCAAAAAGGAAAAAAAAGAAAGGAATAAGCTGACATTACCATAGCAACACAGTATGTCTGGCAAGGTTTGAATGATAGATATATAGCTCATGTGAAAAATACCACAAACCTGCCCAGAAATATTCAACCACAAGACAATGCCACAAAATGAAAACTTTGTTTTTGCTGCCAGACTATCAATAAACGTGAGAAATGAGGCTGCCTGCATGCTTCACACTAAATCAATTCAATCCAGCAGCCCAGTGAATGAGGAAAAAGGTCTGTTTTTCATTGTAAGAGTATCTGAGGCAGGTAGGGGGAGGTGTTAATTTAGTGATGCCAACATGGCCTTTTGTGTCTGAGCTCTACAAAATGCAACAATTCAGCCATTGTGTCCTGCAGTAAATCATGCAGCCCAAGCCCAGTGTGTTTAGCATTGGGTCCTGTCTAAAATGCACACTGCATATTAATAACCCCTTCCTTTTCACTTAGAGGTTGCTTTTAATTTTTAAGGTGTCTCTTGAAAAAGTGCTTGCATTGTTCATGATTAAAATTTCAAGGTCTCAAAACTGTGAGACCTTGAATTTTTTTTTTTTTTTTGTTATGGGCCTAGAGCCTGTTAAATAAAGATGAATGAATGAATGAATGTGAATGTGATTTGTGAGACTTTACAGCAATGTTTCCATACTTCACTATGACCACTACAAACTTAAACATACAGTACATAACCATAGACTGTATATAAACATAGTTAACCATAGACTGTATATAGTAGTGGATAGAAAAACCTGATTTCTGAAGTGCTATTTTGAGGTCAATCGTGTTCTGACGTCCAAAGGAACCAAGATGGAGCTCTGATGAGCTGTATTTTCATCTATTTTCATTCTAATTATACATCCTGAACAAACATATTTCACCATCATGTTTAGTGAGTTATTTCACCTGCTACCTTTGGTCGACAAAAACTTGTCAAAATGAGCAAACCGGAGAAAGGAAGAGCAAAGTTAGGAAGCCACTAAGTAACGTCAGCTCTGTTAGCAAGCTAGCTAACCAGCCCGCAAAATCTAGCTCTCACCGTGAGCCTGTTGAAGCTAGCAACAAACTTGATGACAACATGCATGACTTGAGGCAACCTCTGATTCATCACTGTGTTCCCTGACAGAGGAAGAGTATCCACCTCTTCCCTTCGCATCATGTGCATCACCTGCTGGCAAGCAAGGAAAAGTTGAAGATGTGGGCACAACAAGTATCATCTTTCAACTCTTGTCGCTCATTGGTCTGATCAACATGAGATCGGACACTCTGGAAATAATGGTCACACTATAATCACACTAAATAATCACACTACAGTTGCCACTGTAGTGTGATTTCAGAAGTAAAACAGGCAGTGAATGAAAATGTAAAGCAGATTGCAGATGTTAAAGTGTCCCTGGATGATGTCTGTGTGGAGATAAACAACATGAAGGACAGAAGCTCAGCTTGAAACACACAAGGCTAAAGTTGAAGTACAAGAGAAACGCATCTCTCACTTGAAAACATAGATCACATATATTACTGGACAAAGTGACCATGTAGTTTCTGAAGGGCCATTTTGAGGCCAAACGGGTTGTCACTTCCTGGTTGCCATTTTGGAGCCAAGAACAGGATGTAACCATATTTGGACAAGTGGCAGTGGGGCTAACTGAGCTTAGTATGCCAGGGGACTCATGGGAAAGCTAATATTAGTTGCTGGCTTACTAATGCGATAAAACTTCACCACACAGTGTCAAACAAATGTCATATTATGGTGTTGTTAGCGTAAACACTCACGCACAGCTGCAGTCGAGTGTATCTCAGATACTTCACTAGCAAACTGTTACCATAGCAACATGTCAAAGCACGGCAGTGATTTGTTGGTTTATTTGCTGTGATAATTTAGTAATGGAGCAAAAAGTCTACAATGGACCAACACATTACTTATTAGAAGGTCCAAATAAAATGTTTGAGACCATGATGACTCAGGGAAAAAATGTATTCGCTTATTATTTTCATAAATCTATGGGGAAAAGGCTTCTTGAAGCTGGACAAACAGTTCCCCAGCGGCCAAGCGGTGGGATTACAACTTAAAGTTACTTCCTTGTCGGTCTCTTCCCAAGAAGGATCCCTTATGGTTAGATAATTGGTGCCCAATTTCTTTGTTAAACAATGATTATAAAGTTTTTACACTAATATTTGCAAACAGATTAAAGCCAGTGCTCAACACCATTACTGATGAGAGTCAATCAGGCTTTATGTGAAATGTTACAAACAATTTAAGATTAATTCTAGAGATACTTGATTACTCCGAGTTTGTGCTAGATGACAGCTTTATCCTTTTTTTTGGATTTGTATAAATTATTTGACTTCCTGGAACATGAGTTTATCATCTCTACTCTAAAGCAATTTGACTTTGGTAACTTTAATTGCAACTCAATCATTACATTATACAGTATACCAACAGTAATAGTGCGATAAAGTTCACTAATGGTACTTCTCCAAGGTTTCCTCTGAAGCATGAGACAAGGGTACCCCTTATCATTGTACCTCTTTCTTCTCACAGTGCAACGTCTTAACTTGCATATTAAAACCAGTCCTTTAACCCTCCTTTTGTCCTCAGGTCAAAATGACCCGCCACAGGGAGGACACAGGGTGTATACAGAAAATGAGGATAACAGGAGGGTTGAAAGGTATGGTCATCGCAATGGAGAAATTTTCATTAGTCAACTGGCAAGTGATACTGCTCTGTTTCTCAAAGAAACTTGATTCCCAAGTTTCAGTGGCTATCAACACTATCTGGCCCTTTTGAAAAGCTTCTGGGCTTCCTCCCAGTCTAAACAAATGTGAAGTCTAAACAAATGTGAACTTTTATCTGTGAGAGGATTTATGGTAACCTCAATCTGCAATATCCCAGTAAGAGACAATGTACCGTATTTTCCAGATGAAAAGTTGCTCCGGTATGTTAGTCACACGAGCCAAAAAATGCATAATGAAGAAGAAAAAAACATGTATTAGACACTCTACAAAATACGTCGCATCTGTCCGCGCTGCCGCGGGTGTGCGCCTGAGCTGCGCTGCAGCTCGTCTCCTCTAGCAGCTGTCAGTGTGACAAGCACCCAATAGTTGAATTTATTCAAAATATAAGTCACTCCCCTCGCCAGACTATGCAAAAACCGTGACTTTTAATCAGGAAAATACAGTAATATACGTATCTTGGAGTTCAAATCACAAAAGACAGACAATCTAGAGGCACAATGAACTTTTCTCCTATCATTGAAGACACAAAAAATGCTAAACCATTAGCTATAGAGAGGCCTGTCTCTGAAAGGCAGAATTCTGCTCACAAAAGCAGACGGTATCTCACATCTAACCTACAGTATGCTGCTCAGTCCTTATACACTCCTGATCAAAATTTTAAGACCAGTTGAAAAATTGCAAGAATGTACACTTCGCACGGTTGGATCTTAAGAAGGTTCTAAGTAGTTCTTCAAAATCCAATTGTTTAGAAAAGATGGGTTACTGTGCAATTATTCTGAATTTCTGACCAGGTATAGTTTTCCAGTGTCACCTAAGGAGTTTTCCAGTGGTTTTTGATGCAATCCCCACTGATTTAAGAACGTTATTCAAGTGTAGTGACAACTCTTATCCCTCGTCTCTCTCTCTCTCTCTCTCTCTCTTTCTCTCTCACTCTCTCTCTCTCCTCCTGATGTGGTACATACTTTGTTAAGCATTGTCTGTTTCTCCTCTCCTACAGAAATGTTTTCTTCTTCCTCGGGGGGCGTAACAGAAAAGAAATTGAGATGCACTGTTTTACAGTGTTGTTAGTGTAACCTTTTAACCCATAACTCAAGCTGTCCATCAGGGAAAAAATGTGTTTTATTAAATAAATGTTATAGAAGCTACACCGGTCTGACTCTGCAGCGGGGAAGGAGGGCTGTTGAACAGACCTGTCAATCAAAGGCTAGAGATAGATAGTAAAGCCTTCCATTTGTCTTAATATCTTAATAACTGAAAAAAAATTACCTGGCCCACTAGATCATTTATTTGCAGAGGTGGGTAGTACTGAGGTACATTTACTCATTTACATGTACGTACCTTATTTTCCGCCCTATAAGGTGCACCGGATTATAAGGCGCACCCTCCAAAAATGACACATTTTTAATTTTTTTCCATACATAAGGTGCACCAGATTATAAGGCGCAGTTGCGTTACGCATCCACCAGATGGCACTGCGCTACAACAGAAGTGACAGTAGTGGCTGCAGTTGCATTATGCATCCACTAAATGGAGCTATGCTAAAATGAATGTCAACAAAACAATCAATCAGTCAAACTTTATTTACAACCGGAAACAGTCTGATACCGTGACGGTAAATCAAATGTTAGTGCAAACACAATATA
>JAQQAE010012333.1:0-13214 GCA_029823295.1 Pseudamia nigra | reverse complement strand
TAAAATATATGAAAGTCTAATGTTTATCAGTACATTACAGAAAATAATGAACTTTATCACAATATGCTAATTTTTTGTGAAGGACCTGTAGCTCCAACTGGGAGGAGGCCCTGGGGCAGACCCAGGGCATGCTGGAGGGATTCTGTCTCTGAGGCTGACCTTGTAATGCCTGGGGTCCCCCAGAGGAGCTGGAGGAGGTGGCTGGGGAGAGGGCAGTCTAGGCTTCTCTGCTTGGGCTGCTGTCCCCGCAACCCTGACCAGGATAAGTGGAAGATGATGGATGGATGGATATTTCCCTAATGGCGATCTGGATTACTACCAAAATTGAATAATCTGTCCGTTTTCCTATTTCAATCTATTCCTGAAAATTTCATCAAAATCCATTCATAATTTTTTGAGTAATCTTGCTTAAGTATCTAACAGACAAACTCTGGCAAATGCATAATCTCCTTGGTGGAGGCAATGGCAAAAAAACCACAAAATGTGTCCAAAATTTTGAGTTTATGTGCAGCTGAAATTGACTTAAATTCAAGTGTTCAGAAAAGTGAGATGGAGATATTGAGCAGGTTTCTAGAGCCAAAAACATAAGTGGTTGATTGGGGAAGTGAAGAAGATGCCTTTTGAAGGAGTAGGCAGAGAGAGATATGCAAACACAGGAAAATGGGAGCTTGAGTTTAGGGTGGATCTCGACCTGCCTGGTCTTCAAAATGTGCCTTTAGTTTGGACTGAATCCCACAAGCCTCTGATGCTGTCCTGACTGTGGCGTCTCTTAAGCCTTGGCTGGTAGTTTGCTCAGAATATGTCCATATAAAGGTACAGAACCTGCTGTGAAAGCTCTTGTGGAGGAGTGTGTGTATGAGGGATCTGGAAGAATCTGGGTTTTTCTGCCTTTTTTTTGTATTTTTCGGACGGGTTTTGTGATACCAAATTGGATACATGAACTTGGTGCACCCAGCTCTGTACTTAGCTGAGGTAAGCTGTGCAGCCCTCATGTGGTTCTGCATGCCTGCTCCACTTAGCCAAAATGTCAGTGAATTCTGTAGCAACCATAACCAAAACAATATGATGCACTAGAACCAGGATGACAAAAGACTTTTGCCTTGCAGGACAAAGGTGCCAGGCCATGATTGTAACCACAAATATTTGTCTCACATATTTTAGTGTATTTTCTCACCATGACTAACTTGTTTAAGCATATTTTTTAAGAACATGGCCTTTTGTAGAGATTCAAAAACTAACTCAAAAGCAGGACAGCCAGAAGCTGACCAAAGCTGAAAGAATGATCATTTCAGCTTCATGGCCTGCATGATTTAAAAAAAAAAAAACACCAGGTTGGCACTGAGGTCTGGACAATTGCCTTGAGCCATGATGGTGCAGATTCCTTCACAGTCTTGTGTATCAGCACCAGGGTGTAGCTGGATACACAGGGTTAGCCTTTCCAAAGATAGGCCAGAATATTACCACAGAAATGAGTTGGATTAAACAAAACTCCATTTGACCAAGTTAGCCCTTTGCTCATTTAAGCTTCTTACGCTTTTCTTTTGAGGACAACTTATCTGGTCATCAGGTTTTTAATTTGATTATCTTGACTAAAAGGAGTTTTATTGGACACCATAATTTATCTTGTTAATGGCCAAATGTTACAAACTAAAGGATATAGTATACTGTAGCTCGTCTTGGGTTATTTGTTAAGGAACAAATATGTAGCAGAGTTATTTCTTGAAGTGACAGATTCATTGCTTAATCATCTTTTCACAATTAGTAGTGCTGACAGCAGTTATTTTTGCATAATCAGGATTTTCTTTTCAATTCACTAACAGGAACAGACCTGAATGAAACAAACAAAAATGTCACTATTTCCACAGGATTTTCAGTGTCCATCTTAAGGATGCACTGAGTGAGAAATTCTGAGCCAATACTAATTTTTAAAATATATATTTGTGTAATAAGTCAGTATAATATGGCTGATATTTTCTGTTGCTGTTCATTTCTATTGCTGCTGCTGACTATTATTTTAAGTGTTTATTGAAGTGTTGATTTTTTTTTTTTTTAAATTGAGTAATCATTTGGACTACAAAATGTCAGAAAAATGTGAGAAACTGTTTCTCAAAAGCCACAACGATATCTTTTAAATGTTATTAATTCTACATGGCCAAAAAGTTCTGTTCACTGTCATAGAGGAAGAAAGAAGCCAGAAAATACATACATTTAAGATAATGCAGCCAGAATATTTTGAGTTTTGCTAGAAGGTCCTGGGTTCAATCCCAACGCCAGCCGGCGGGGTCTTTCTGTGTCTTTGCATGTTCTCCCAGTGTCTGTGTCGGTTCTCGCTGGGTACTCCGGCTTCCTCCCACAACCAAAAACATGCACTAGGTGAATTGGTCACTCTAAATTGTCCATAGGTATGAATGTGAGTGCGAATGGTTGTCTCTCTGTGTCAGCCCTATGATGAACTGGTGATTCATACAGGGTGTACCCTGCCTTCGCTCTACATCTGCTGGGATATCCCTCCTCCCCCGACCCCTGCAAGGATTAAGGGTTAGAAAATGGATCGATGGATGGAAAAAGAACTCCTTTTAACAACTAAAATTACGCTACCTGATTATCACTTATCAAAGAGGTTCTTTATTCATAACCATAAGTGATTAATATATTAATACTTGGAGCTTTATTAACCACAACCATTCCAACAACTAGTCAATGAAAATTTCATTCTCATAACAATCCTAGTCATTTCCACCATAGTTTTATGGACTCAAGAGTTTCCCCATTATGCAAGCCAAGTATGTATAAGGTCATCTGAAGGCTAACTAGGATCATCATGTCTCTCTTTCAGGTACTGGAGAGAGTGGCAAGAGCACTTTCATCAAGCAGATGAGAATAATCCATGGATCAGGCTACACAGATGAGGATAAGAAGGGCTTCACTAAACTGGTTTACCAGAACATCTTCACCTCCATGCAGGCAATGATCCGTGCGACTGAGACCCTCAAGATTCCATACAAGTATGAACAGAACAAGGTGCGTATTGTGGTATATGTACTTAATACAGTCATATGAAAAAGTTTGGGCACCACTGACAATTTCTATTTTCATTTACAAATCAGCAGGTGTTTGGATCAGTAATTTTCATTTTGAACTATCAAATAACTTATGGATACAGTAATATTTCAGCAGTGAAATGAGGTTTATTGGATTAACAGAAAATGTACAATATGCATCAAAACAAAATTAGACAAGTGCATAAATTTGGGCACCCCAATAGAAAAATCTTAACAATATTTAGTTGAACCTCCTTTGGCAAAAATAACAGCCTCAAGGTGCTTCCTATAACCTCTAATGAGTATCTGGATTCAGGATGAAGGGATTTTGGACCATTCCTCCTTACAAAACCTCTCCAGTTCAGTTAGGTTTGATGGTTGTCAAACATGAACATTCCACTTCAAATCATCCCACAGATTTCAGTGATATTCAGGTCTGGGGACAGGGATGGCCATTCTAGAACAATGTACTTGTTCCTCTTCATGAAGGCCTGAGTAGATTTTGAGCTATGTTTTGGGTCGTTGTCTTGTTGAAATATCCAGCCCTGACCCAACTTCAAGTTTGAGTGATTCTTGAACATTATTCTCAAGAATCTGCTCATATAGAGTGGAATCCATGTGACCCTCGACTTTAACAAGATTCCCAGTGCTGGTACTGGCAACACAGCCCCAGCGCATGATGGAACCTCCACCAAATTTTACTGTGGGCAGCAAGTGTTTTTCTTGGAACACTGTGTTCTTTTTCCACCATGCATATCACCCCTTGTTATGACCAAATAACCCAATTTTCGTTTCATCAGTCCACAGCATCCGATTCTAAAATGAAGCTGGCTTGTCTAAATGTGCTTTTGCATACTCCAAACAACCTTTTGTGGTGTGCAGAAAAGGCATCTTCCACATCACTCTCCCATAGAGCTTTTCCTTGTCCAATGTGTGCTGAATGGTTGAACAATGCACAGTGACACTGTCTGCTGTAAGATGATGTTGTAGGTCTTTGGAGGTGATCTGTGGTTCGTCTTTGACTGTTCTCTCCATTCTTCGCCTTTGCCTCTGATATTTTTCTTGGTCTGCCACTTCTGGTCTTAATAAGAACTGTGCCTGTGCTCTTCCATTTCCTTACTATGTTCTTCACAGTGGAAACTGACAGCTGAAATCTCTGTGATAGCTTTTTGTAGCCTCCCCCTAAACCATTATGTTGAATAATCTTTGTTTTCAGGTCATGTGAGAGTTGTTTTGGTGCCCCCATGTTGCCACTCTTCAGAGGAGAGTCAAAGAGAAAAACAACTTGAAGTTGGCTACTTTAAATACCTTTTCTCATGATTGGATGCACCTGTCTATCAAGTTCAAAGATTAACAAGCTCACAGAGTCAATTTTTGTTCCAATTAATCAGTGCTAAATACTTACAGGTTTTCAAATCAACAACATGACAAGGGTGCCCAAATTTGTGCACTTTTGATGCATATTGCACATTTCTGTTCGTCCAATAAACTTCATTTCACTGCTGAAATATTACTGTGTCCAACAGTTATTTGATATATCAAAATGAAATTGCTTATCCAAACACCTACTGATTTATAAATGAAAATAATAGAAATTGTCAGGGGTGCCCAAACTTTTTCGTATGACAAGTGCAGTGGTGCCTCGGATAACGACAGTAATCTGTTCCGGCGTCACGTTCTATATCCGAATCATTCGTTATCCGAAGCAACTTTTTCCATGGGAATACATGTAAAACCAATTTATCTGTTTTGGACCCATGACAAACTCCCATCTAAAGTATGTAAACACACCCGTACCTGCACATTTATTCATTATTATTATTTGAAAAGGAAGTTATGTTAATTATCTGAAACGGAATGAATTAAATTAGTTCTAACAATGATTTTGAATGTATTCTTACCTTGGCTTATGACTTGGTCGTGTGCCCGTGAACACTGCACACGTCCATAACTGTAAACGACTCCAGAGACCAGAGCTGCCGGCTCTTAACACAGACAGAGGCTGCTAACGGCTGTTAGCTGTGTTGACACGGCACCGGCAGCGCCGTTTCCGACTGTGTTGAGCTGGCGTGTCCGGGCTGGGCAGCACCGTGTCGACATGGTCGGACACGGCACTGTCCGGGCCATGTTAATGCTGCCCAGGCAGCGCCGTGTCAACACGGTCCGGGCTGCTAACAGAGGTGGCTAATGGCCCAGGCAGCGCCGTGTCGGACCATGTTGACACGGCGTGTCGGGCTGCCGTGCCCGACACGCTGAGACGGCGCTTCCCAGGCTACGGCTAACAACATAGCCGGTTCCGGAGGGGAGTTGGCTTACGATGGTAGAGGCTAGGACACACAGGACCACGCTGTCGGGTTCTGTGTGTTGCCTCTGATATGCTTATATGTATAATATGAAATATGTACTTTTTTAGATTCATCACTACAGAGTTATTAAAACTACTCGCAACATAAATAGATAATGTTCCTCTGGTCTCAGAAATGACTGCGTGCCATCCTACACCCGACTAATGAATTAAAACACTTTTGTTACAAGTGTTTTTCTGTTCTTTTTGTCTTAGAATAATGCTCTGCTGGTGCGTGAGGTCGACGTGGAGAAGGTGACATCATTCGATCAGCCATACATCAGTGCGATAAAGATGCTGTGGAATGATCCTGGCATCCAGGAAGCGTACGACCGCAGGAGAGAGTACCAACTCTCTGACTCAACCAAATAGTACGTGTGGCTCATACATCTATTAGGATCATTGATTGTTCACTTGTTGTGTCGAAGAAAAAACATTTTTGTCCCACCGTTGGTATGAATATACAGTTGGCCAGAAGATGCGAGCAGGAGCAGATTTGGCAAACTGAAAAATACTCTGTGTTCTATGTGTCACTAGCTTCTGCACATTCTTTGCAGTGCTGTAGGTTGTAGCATATTTCATGTGATATTAAGTATGCTGCACAGACCATGGATTGCTGGTTCTGTAGTGGCTGTCAGGATAATGGTAGAGTCCAATAGCCCTTTATTCTTGATTGTTTGTTCTCATACCTGTGTTTTACTACTTACTTGTTACTGAGGGGTTTTCTTGACTGGGAAAGTGCTGTCAACGCAAAAGCTACTGTTTTACAGAGAGGATTGTATTATGGGTTGCTTTTAGGATCAATGTTTCTGGGCTACCAAATCATGCACGTCCATTTATAGTGATACTTAAATGTCTTGTTAGCATTAGAAGTGTTCAATTAATTTACTCGAACCTGCAAGAATTTGTGTAATGTGTGTATGCATTTTTTTCTTCAGCCACCAACAGATGTGTTTCAGGCTGTTTCTAGCTGTAGTCTAGTCAGACAACAAAATGCTACAGCCAATGCTCATGAGAACCAGAAAGACTTGTTTTAATTTGGTTGTAACCACAGTACTGAGTCTTAGGCTCCCATTGGGTTTGTTGTTTTATCAAAGGTATAATGACCATACATTGGCATTTCTCTATGTCTGTATCAAGACATAACTGAAATATAGCACATTAGCTAATCCTAACAGCATTAAATGTACCGTATTTTTGGACCTCCTTTTGCTTTCTGAATTGCCTTAATTCTTCAGGGCAAGGATTCCACAAGGTGCTGGAAACATTCCTCAGAGATTTTTGCCCCTGTTGACATGATAGCATCACCCAGTTGCTGCAGATTTGTTGACTGAACATCCATATTGTGAATCTCCTGTTCCACCACATCCCAAAGGTGCTCTATTAAATTAAGATCTGGTGACTTTGGAGGCCATCAGAGTAAAGTCAACTTATTGTCATGTTCAGGGAACCAGTTATGATTTGAGCTTTGTGACATGGTGCATTTGCTATTGTGTTTAAACAATGCCCAGTTGGTACTAAGGGTCTCAAAGTATGCCAAGAAAATATCTCCCATGTACCATTGCACTGCCACGAGTCTGAACCATTGATGAATCCATGCTTTTGTGATGCTAAATTCTCTCTACAATCTGAACGTTGCAACAGAAATCAAGCTGGTTTGGTCTTCTGCTGCTGTAGCCAATCTGCCTCTCACTGAATTATTTCTGTTTTTCAGACCATTCTCTGTAAACCCTAGAGATGGTTGTGCATGAAAATCCCAATAGAGCAGCAGTTTGTGAAATACCCAGAACGTTCAATCACTTAAATCACCAGTCTTTCCCACCCTCATGCTCAGTTTGAACTTCAGCAAGTCATCTTGACCGTGTGTACATGCCTAAAGGCATTAAGTTGCTGCCATGTGATTGGCTCATCAGCTGTTTGAGTTACTATCTAATTGAACAAGTGTACCTAATAAAGTGACCGTGAGTGTATTCTGAATATGTTTTCAGGAAGACCATAAGATTGAGAAACCACTAAGACAGTTGACGCTTGAGAGTTTGAGGTGTTTTGTAAACAAAGAGAAATTGTTATATTCTGCTTTTTGTTGATAGAAACCATTTAGTTTTGCTATTTACAGTATGTTTGTGTGTTTAAGATTTTGCACATATTTGTCACGTTCTCTTGTAAAATCTGAATGACGAGACTAAGACATTTATATGCAGCTTATTACGACCCTGCAAAAATTAAACAAAAACAGCCTAAGTTTTTTTGCACTGTAATGTAGCTTACATTTTACAAAAAGGTGACAAAAATTGTGATTCATAGCATAGATCCTGATTCTATGTCTTAGAAGATTATCTCATCATCTTTTGACAAGATCATCCAGCGTGACTGGTAATAATCAAGTCTTATGGGTCAGAAGTCGTAATAACCTCTGTATGCATTTGAAAATGAATGTGCAGTGTCTATTTGTTGCCTGTTCTTGGTGTCTCCATGTGCATGTGGTCTGGTACTATTAAGACTTGTGGTTTATGTACATGTGCATATCTGTCATATGTTCCCTCCCCTTCCACAGCTACCTTAGTGATTTAGAACGAATAGCATCAGCGGGGTACGTGCCCACTCAGCAGGATGTGCTGCGGGTTCGAGTGCCGACCACCGGCATCATTGAATACCCATTTGACCTGGAGAATATTATCTTCAGGTACTGGTGTCAAATGTTGCAGATGATGTCACTGGTTGCTAGCTGCATGCCAGTTTGTCAGCCAGTTGGGAACCGTCTACGCCGCTATCTTCATCCACCCAGGGCTGCACAGCAGGGCTCAGCACTCTAACACATCCCTGATGGTACACTCTCAGAGACTTGAGACCGGCCAACAAGGCAGTCTCTCATTTTCACCTAGTCATCGTTTGCCCCACAAGCATTAGAGCTTTATTTTTCTGTCACGTAAAAAGTTCCCGTCTGTTTTAAACCTACAGACCTTCACAGTGGAGGAGCAGAGGAAAAAAAAATGTTTTGGGATTGTTTTGTCTTTGGGAGCTGCCATCAAGGATGATGCCAAATTTCTGAGAGAACTTCTGGGGTTGTGGTACAAAACTGTCACCTAATCCCTTCATAACTCTTGGAATGCCTGTTTCTTTGATATATCTGGACTGAACTTGCTTTTGGAGGGGTTATGCTGCTGTATCTGCTGGTATGCTTCACTTTCTCTTTCCTTTCCTGTCTGTCTTTTGTTGTCCTTTCCTGTGTCTAGCTATCTAAGTGATCTGGATCGTATTGCTGACCCGTCCTATCTACCGACTCAACAGGATGTGCTTAGGGTTCGAATCCCAACCACTGGGATTATAGAATACCCTTTCGACTTGCAAAGCATCATTTTCAGGTAGAAGAAGAGCTACACTTCTTTGTCTAATCCCAGTGCTTTCATCCTTCTTTTTTTCATCTGAAAATCCAAAAGCCTCTAATGTTCGTGTCTAATCAAAGTCAGAGTCATGTTTTTCATGCACAATTTTTCATGTACCCAGTTGTGAATGTAAACCCACTGCCTGAATTTCTCCCCAGTTTTTTCTGTCACACTACATACATGATGCAACGTTGCTGTAGATTCTAGCAAAGCAGAGTCAATCTGTCAACGATAGTTAGCTTTTCTGGGCAGCCCAGAGAAGCAGCATACAGGACAGACAATTTTAGGACCTGCCACTGATGCAGAGACCAGCTTCTCTTCCTTCTCCTGGGAAAAAAAGAGAAGAGAAAGATGAGGAGATAGAGATGGAACCAGGGAACAAGAGCGATTACAGAAGAGTGCAAATCGATTGGAAGCCATCATGTCAGCCTCCTCCTACGCTTGGCAAGGCTAGAAATAACTCTGCTTGCAATAAGGTTGTGCTGAAGAGGTTCCCAGCAGCCCTGCTGCAGCAGGCAGATAGGCTTTGCTTTGCAAGGCTCTGCTGCCAATTGTGAATCACTTTATGCTCGCAATGATGTTGATTTTATGTTGAGAGACTGAAAATACAAATATGAAGAGGGAATTAATGCTAGGTGTCAAGTTTTATGGGAAGAGAAGCTTGATTATTGAGATGTTAGCTTACTTGATTCCTTTTGCCAGTCCTAAATTTACAGTTTGGCTTCAAAATGGTTTATTGAACATTTTTATTGGTTTGTCAATTTGTATATTACTGAATTCATTTCTCTTTAAAAAAAAACATTTTCTTGAATTTTGTTAATTTCTTCCGTTATTTGGCTCACACATGTTCATTTTCTGGGTAACTTTGTTCTTTGTTTGTTCATTTTGTGGATTACTTTCATTTTTCTTAATTGTATTGATTATGTTAATTTTAGTCAGTTTTCTTGATTATTTTACTCATTTTGTCACATCATTTAACTTCAGTCAAAATAAATTAAGCTCAATATTCAATACTATACATTGTATCTTGTACTTTTAAAGAGGTAAAGACATGAAAATGTTATATGTTAATTATTGTAGTGAAATTTGGATCCTAAAGAAACACTACCTTTTATCTCTTGGATCTTGAACTGAAAAGTTTGGTATTTGCTGTTTCCTATGAATGCGTTATGATTTTTTTTTTGTAATTAAACATGAAGCACACTTGAAGAGATGGCAGGCACAAACACATGCAGGGCTGCAGCGCTTCTGCTTTCAGTCAACAAGGCCGTAGCAGCAACAAGGAAGCCATTCATAGACAAACATCTCCATTAGGCTTGCTGCCTTCTCTTTTAATTGGCTTTTGAAGTCCCAGAAAATGTCATTTCGCTTGCCTTATCCAGCATAGGAGGGCTTATCATGCTAAGTAGGTCACTTGTTGTTGCTAGAGGGGAAAAAAGGAGGTCGTCTGATGTGAAGGAGTTTTATTTTAGGCTTCTTCTAGAGGACTCCATTTATCAATGCTCTGCTCCGTCTGTGAGTCTCACTGACTCTCTTCACCTTTTGTAATGTTTGATCAGAAGTTGGAGTGATGGGTATTATAGGAAATTGACATCGGGGCTGAGTCTTAAAGTGTCCTGACTCCTGAGTTCAGTCTAAGATGGTTGCTTGTTCAGCGCTTCATTCATTGTTTGCATTACCTTCCAACATGCCTGTCTTATTCTTCGAAGGGCAACAGCAGATGCAATAGATGTATCAATAGGGTAATGTGAATAAAAAAAAATACTCATTTATCCTGAACATTGCAGTACAACAAGGTCAATCCAGGTCTCTTTCTCCAGCATCAAAATGCATACACTGTCCCCCTCAGCACACTTTTCTGTTTCCCTGTTCCCTCAGTTGAGTTGTTCTTTGTCCCCGTCGTCTTCTCCTTTGTTTGTGTACCATTTCACTCATACCTCCTCTGTTGCTTCTATCACATCCCTCACAGTCAGCATTTTTTTCCACTCACTCCTAAACAGAGGTAGATTGTAAATTCACTTTTCTCTCACCTGCATGCTCTCTCCGCATCTGCTTGCTGGAGATGGGAGAGAAAGATGACATTATCTGTGCACACTTCCTTGTAGTTATTTTAGTTCACGAGGCAAGGTTTGCTCTGTCCTCTCTGTGATTCACACTGCAGTTTTTGTTGGTTCATGTTTCTTCTGTTTTTATCCTGGTTGTATAAGTGTTGGCTTGAACTAGACGAGCACTTGAACTCAACATGCACTACCAGTCAAAAGTTTTACACACCTCTGACGGTGTTTTTTCTTAATTTTTATTTTAAACTAATCCTGAAGACATCCAAACTGCAAAATATACATATGGAGTTATGTAATAAACAAAAACTCAAACAAGTGCAAAGTAGCCAGATTTAGCTTGAATGACAGCGTTGCACACACAGCATTCTCACATCAGGTTCACAAGACAGTCACCCCAAATAATTTTCAAAACACAGGTATGCCTTGTCAATTTGTACCATTTGTCATTTGTGTCTTATGCAGTTTAAGGGTGAACATAGACTCAATAACAGTAGTAGTGCTACAACTACTGTACAAATCCATACTATGGAAAAGACAGTTCAGCATTATTCTAAGAATGAGGTCATTCAATCTGAAAAATCTCAAAGACTTTGAATGTGTCTCCAGTGCATTCTCAAAAACAATCAAACAGACAAAACAGCCTCTCATGAGGACTGTTGCCAGTTTCTGAGGCTTATAATTCTGCTAAACTTATTTTCTGTAGCAGAGGTAGCTTTTGGTTGTCTTTTATGGGATAATCCTCACGAGACAGATGTGTCATCGCATTTAATGGTTTTTATGACACATTCAGAATTCTCTGGCGACACAGTGGGTCACATTCATGCCTGCCAGCAGGAAGGTCCTGCGGTCGATCCAACGCCGGCTGGTGGGGCCTTTCTGTGTGGAGCTTGCATGTTCTCCCTGTGTCCACATGGGTCCTCTCCGGGTACTCCGGCTTCCACCCACAACCAAACATATGCACTAGCTGTTAGGTTAACTGGTCACTCTTAATCACCTGAAGGTATGAATCTGAGTGTGAATGGTTGTTTCTCTTTACATGTCAGCCTTGTGAACTGGTGACTCATCCAGGGTGTACCCCACCTCTGCCCTATGTTAGCTAGGATAGGCTCCAGCACCCTCCCAGATCCTTGTGAGGATTAAGGGGTAGAAAGTGGATGGATGGATTTATAGTTCTTGATATTTTTCACAATGACCTTAATTTCTTAAAGTCATGATGGACGGTCTTTTCTGTTGTTTTTTTTGTTTTTTGTCATAATATGGATTTGTACAGTAGTCATGTTCTTGGTTGTTTAACACTTTTTTGTTTACTGCATAATTCAGTGCATGTTCTTTCATTGTTTGGATGTCTCCAGTATTAAGGCCTAATTTTGAAAATAATAATCTATAAAAAACAGTTGAGTAGAAGATGTGTGCAAACTTTTGGCTGTAATCTACTCATTAACAGTATTACTAGGATAAATAGCTCATTGTACTGATCAGTTCTTCTAGAAGATCAGTCAAGACTCTTACCTTTACAACTAATTGAAATTTCTTTTTTGTGCCATTCATTCTGGTCCATTCCCTCACTTCTTGTCACATTCACATCAGGATGGTGGATGTGGGGGGTCAGAGGTCAGAGAGGAGGAAGTGGATCCACTGCTTTGAGAACGTCACCTCCATCATGTTCCTGGTGGCACTCAGCGAGTACGACCAGGTCCTGGTAGAATCAGACAACGAGGTAAGATTTATATTCTGACAAGACTATTTTTGTTCACAGTACATTTTTCAGCTGAAACCAAAATCACAATACAGACCAAAACCGTCAGATCTACAAACATATAGAGAAATGAAAAATAAATGCAAAACACAGAAAAGGTGACTTCCTATGGTTTAATTCCACATATTTAGTTTGTTTGTGTTGATTGTCTCCTCCGACTGTTCAGATAGGATTTGCGGTAATAAAGTTAACTGCATCGTCCCCTGCCTGCCCTCTGCTCCCATACTGACAATCAAGCCTTTCTCTACACTGATGATAGAATGACAGGGTTATGTAGACCATATTCAATTCCAGTTTGACTCACTGTACTGCTTCGGAAAGGTTTACTGAAAACCCTGGAATTTATAAACCTGTAACCCTTTTTCCCTGTGAAGCCGGCGTGCTCCCTGCTACTTATCTTCAGCAGATCCTGCGTTTCTTTGCATCTAATGTAATCCTATTGTCTCGAGGTGCTCTCTGAGAGGCCAATTCAGTTTCTCATTCATACAGATATCACTGTGCTTATCCAAACCATGAACATATCCATGATGCACATATTAATTAGAATTAAGAAAATGTACAGTGGGGACAATAAGTATTGGGCAACGTAAAAATGTGCAAGTTCACCCATTTAAAAAGATAAGAGAGGTT
>JAQQAE010012332.1:0-13214 GCA_029823295.1 Pseudamia nigra | reverse complement strand
ATGTACAGCACTTTGGCCTGTTTGGAATTTAAAGGGCTTTATAAATAAAGTTGGTATGGTATGGTATGGTATGGTATCCAGCTCTGAATCTGACAACGATGGATGAATTGTAGATTGCGAGCTGTTGTCAGCCCGACCCAGTCACGGCAGGGTGGGTTCAACCGAAGTGAAAATAAGTCGGCTCTTAAGTGTTGGCTTCTCCCTCAAATCATCTCCATTAAATATTACTTTATAAATCTATACTTTTATTGATCGTCCAGCTGTAGTGTGGAGGTAGTGGAGTCTAAACATCCACCTCCTCGGGCTGATGGTGCGTACGGGTACATGTGGAGATCCCTGCGGTTTCCACTGCAGGATGCTTTCCTCTCCGATCCTCCCATGAGTGAGGGGAAACTCCCCGGGTCCAGTGAGCAGCTCTGCACACTTCAGCATTCTGCACTCTCACATGCACCTGTGCACTATACTCACACACTGTAATCTATCATTCAGATCCTTTTACATCGTCATCATCCCTGGCCTGTCTTAAGCTAACAAGGATCTAAGCTTCTGTAAGACAAAGCACTAAGCCCGTTCACACACTGTATTCCCCTTAGCCTACTTAATAAAACCTCTCCTTGACCTAATAAAGAAAAGAAGAGTAAGGAGACAATTTAGTGTTTTAATCGGACTCTGCATGAACGGCCGCTTAGAGGTAAATGAAAGGGAAGAAAACAGAAGTAGTGGCTTGAATTAGTAAATGTGAAGTCAAACAAACAGCACTTTCCCCTTCATATCTTCACTTCTATACAATAAACACCACAATTCAGAAATACATGTTATATGCCACTGATACTCAGAGGTGGGTAGTACTCAAGTACATTTACTCCTGTACATGAACTTGAGTAGTTTATTTTATTTTTAAAAAGTACTTCTGAGCATAGTTGTAGTTGTATTTCAGAATACTTTTTACTCTTACTCAGGTACATTTGAGATGAAAAAGTGTACTTCTACTCCGTTACATTTGGCCACACCTCTGTAAGTAGGAGTGAATGTGATACAAAATGTGTTTTCCTCCTAATGGTGGGGAAGATAAATTACACTGCCTGGCCCAAAAAAAGTCGCCACATGGATTTAACGAAGCAAATACAGTAAGAGCATTTCCACACGAAGGGAACTCAAGGGATTGGGACTGAACAGTTGTGTAGCCTCAACAAAACCACTAATCAGTGAGGCTAACAGGAAAAAAAGGCTTCAATTTGCTAGGGAGCATAAAGATTGGACTCTGGAGCAATGGAAGAAGGTCATGTGGTCTGATGAGTCCAGATTTATCCTGTTCCAGAGTGATGGGCGCATCAGGGTAAGAAGACAGGCAGATGAAGTGATGCACCCATCATACCTAGTGCCAACTGTACAAGCCTGTGGGGGCAGTGCTATGATGTGGGGTTGGTGCAGTTGGTCAAATAATAAACAGTATGTGCTCAAATAATGAGGTCAGCTGACGACCTGAATATACTGAATTATCAGGTTATTCCATCAATGGATTTTTTTCTTCCCTGATGGCACGGGCATATTCCAAGATGACAATGCTAGGATTTATCGGGCTCAAATTGTGAAAGAGTGGTTCAGAAAGCATGAGACATCATTTTCACACATGGATTGGCCACCACAGAGTCCAGACCTTAACCCCATTGAGAATCTTTGGGATGTGCTGGAGAAGGCTTTGCGCAGTGGTCAGACTCTACCATCATCAGTGCAAGATCTTGGTGAAAAATGAATGCAACACTGGATGGAAATTAATCTTGTGACATTACAGAAGCTTATCGAAACAATGCCACACTCTGCAATCAAAATTAAAGGTGTCCAACAAAATACTCTATTAGAGTGTGTGACCTTTTGGTGGCGACTTTTTTTTGGCCAGGCAGTGTATATGGCACTATACCAGCAGAAATGAACAAGACAAGCCACACAACCAGCAAAAATACTCAAATATACTAATAAATCTTTGCAAAGCAATCAAAGAAGAATAAAAAAATGAACAAAATGAAAAAAACAAAATGAGCAATATCACTAGGTAAAACAACAAAATGAACAACATAACCAACACCTTTGAGCAAAAAGTTAGCAAAATAAGCAGCAAAATTAGCAAACATGAAGAACATAATTAGGTAAATTAACAAAATGAATAATATTAATACTAAAATTGAACCAAAATTTAACCAAGTAAGCGCCCAAGTAAGCGCCTAATTATGTAATAATTATCTAAATAATCAAGTAAATAATCATTGCATCATTTATTTTATCTCCTTGACTCTGGATTTGTCACTTAATTTATCACAATTAATGTGGACGTTATGGTGTTACCCAAACGATATACCTATATGAAGATATCCACGGCACAGACAGGAAAGTGGTCAACAGGGGCTCATGTACATTAAAAGCAACACACAGCGGAACAAGCTGTCTAATAAAGGCTGAAAAATGTCAGCTGACCTGGAAGATTTTGAGCTGAAATTTAAAATATACATTCTAGGGACATGTGTGAAATAAATCATCTTGTTAAAAAAGGGTTGTGTCTCATTTATGTAACTACATTTCTCACTTTATTTGCTTTGTGTATGCTGTGACTACCAGGGCTATCATAACCCTAAAACTTAAGATGATTAACTGTCATACAAATAATTGTGATTAATGATATTACTATCTATTATAGTAACTCATGTTGCCACTGTAGATTACATCAGTTAATAGTTTAATGATGCACATGATCAAAGCTGCACAATTAATCATATCATAATCACAAAATTAGTCTGTGTAATTACATCATCAAAGGGGTGCAGCTGAAAAGAGGTTTTTAAAAAAAAAAAGTAATATGTGTATTTTCCTTCATAACCAAGCAAGTAGTGTAGACTCAAAATATCCCACAATAAACCCTAAATTAATCTGTCATGAAATTGTGCAGACCACACAATAAAAGAGTTTTAAAACAAATGGAAGTTAATTATATATACGTTTGTCTTTTGTTAAAATAATGCTGCACAGCAGATACAGCATGGCTTGCACATGTACTGAATATACAACAAAATCATAAGGCAAGGTAGAAAAAGAACAGGGTGCAATGAGCTGTGTCAGTTCAGTAGGTAATAAAATAAAAAATGTAATAAAATGTGATTTTTTTCTGCCTGATTGAGCAGAGTATCATAAACATGTAAAACATTCCTGACTAATATTTATTTTAATATTAATAGTGAAATGATGACTATGTAACAATTGTAACAGGCCTAGTGAGGATTACAGAGGTTAAATATTAAATTAATTGACAAATATTAATCATATTACATTTTAAACTCTTGGGTTGGTTTAAAAGCAAGTACTTTTTCAGTAAAAAGGGGCAAATTCTCTGATTCCAGTCTCTTAAAATTCAATATTTTGTGGTTTCTTTCCTCCTCTTTCAAGATGATCTGACACTGAAGGCATCAGCTCTGGCTTTGACAAATGCATTTTCACATGTTTCAACATTTTGCAGATTGAACAAAAAAAAAATTAAACGGTAAACAGATTAATTGACAATCAAATAATCATTAGCTGCAGCTCTACAGAGGTTTAGTGATGTGCACCAGTCGTATCAAACATATCCTGCCATTACTTTCAGACCAAAAGGAAACCAAAATCCTGCTGCTGAGAACCTGTCTTTTTGTGAGTGAAGAGAAATGACAGAGCAGTGTGTTTCAGTGTGCAGCAGTAATTCTCCACGTGAAGTCAGTTACTGTGTTAAGAAATGTCTCTGAGGACTTGATTAGTCATGATCTTAATCTTTTAAATCCAGTCACTATGATTACGGGTCTCTGGGCTGAAGACAATGCACATCCTGCCACTAGGATGATACGACACTTCCTAAAATCCTAAATGATATCTGCAACAAGGGCCTCCACCACCAACCAGTATTAAAGTCAAAATGCATATGGCTGGTAAATGTATGAAAATAACATTCTTTCTTCATGTAAGCAAATCTGTCCACTCAATTACTGTGGGTGTGTCTGGAGGAAAAAACTGGGCTATTTGGCCAAAAATATTATCATAATAAACATTTTTACATCAATGTATATGAAAATTTATTGTAACAAATGTTAAATCATTAATTTATTTATTTCAATTTAAAAACTTATTTTTGATTCTGAGAAAAAGTTGCAGAAACCATATGGCGAGTAGTAATTTCAAAGAATTTTTAAAAGACCCAACAAGACACAAAAGCCATAATATGATGTAAACAAAATGAAAAAAATATGACATGTGAAACCAAATGTGAAAGAAGCACAAGACAATAAAAAGGTGCAACAATATAAGAAACACGTAGAAGATGCACTGAGACGAAAATGGCAAAAAATTAACAAAATGAAGTCATAAAAGATAAAAATCAATGCATTAGATATAATAAAACAAACAGTATATAAAGATGAAAACAGACATATTAAGTAGCAAAAAATTTCACAATGGTAGATGTAAACCAATCAAAATTGGTAAATCGGGATCCCTGGCAAGAGCCTCCAAAAGCTCCAACACATTCAAAACAGTGCTGCCAGGATCCTGATGAGGGTGTGGAAATTTGAGCACATCATCCCAATCCTCTGGACACTTCATCAGCTTCCCATCCACCTCCATGTTAAATATAAACTCTGTTTACTCAGCCACCAGTGTATCCATGTATCCATGGAACTGCCCATAATATGTGAAAGAACTCCTCACACCACAACCTACCACAAGACACCTCCAGTCCACAGATACTCACCGTCTCTGCCCCCCAGGACCAAACTGCAGTCAATAGGGCACTGGGCCCTATTGACTGCAGCTGCTCCACGGCTCTGGAATGCCCTGCCTGCATACCTGAGGACTCCACGAACTGTGGACCACTTCAAAAAACAAGTGAAAACTTTTTTGTTCACAACAGCTTACTAAGAGGAATGAAGCCTTCTATTAGTGTATATTTTATTGTATGTTTATGTATGTATTTAATCTGTGTTTGTGTAGCACTTTGAGATTTGTCTTAAATGTAAAGTGTATTATAAATAAAATTAATGATTATTATTACTAAAAATGTTATCATTACTTTAAAAAAAAACTAAACAGAAAAACATAGAAATTTTTTTGTTGAGAATGAGAAAAAAATAGACCCTACCACTACAAAATTATTTGAATTAGTACAATATACAGACTTACAACAAAACTGTCATTGTCACCCAGTTCTACAAACCCCAATTCCTAAAAAGTTTGGATGTAAATACACTGTAGATAAAAACAGAATGTAATAATTTGCAGACCTAATAAACATATTTTATTCCCATTAGAACATAAATATCATATCGTGTTGAATCTGAGACATTTTACCATTTCGTGGAAAATATTTTCTCATCTGGAATTTGATGGCAGCAACACATCTTAAAAAAGTTGGAACAGGGGCAACAATAGGCTGGAAAAGTAAATGGCACAAATCCACAACAACTAGAGGAGCATTTGACAACTAACTAGGTTACCTGGTAACAGGTCAGTAACAGGACTGGGTATAAAAGGAGTGTTTCAGAGAGGGATAGTCTCTCAGATTTAAAGACATTCACCAATCTGTGACAAACTGTGTTTAAAAATTGTGTAACAATTTCAGAAAAATGGTTGTCACTGTAAAATTGAGAAGACTTTGAAGATCCCACCAGTGTGTATTATCATCAAAAGTTTCAGAAAGTGAGAAGGAAGGCCAAAGGTCAAAACTGGATGGTTGTAATCTTCGGGTCCTCAGGTGACACTGCATTTAAAACAGATATGATTCTCTACTGGAAATCACTGTCTGTGAACACAGTTCACCGTGCAATCCACAAATATAAGTTAAAGCTGTATCATGTAAAGAAGAAACCATATGTGAACACAATCCAGAAACACCGCTATCTTCTCTGGACCAAAGCCCGTTTAAAATAATCTGACGCAAAATGAAAAACTGTTCTGCGGTCAGATGAATGAACTATTTTTCCAGCCTTTTTTCTGCCTGCGTTTCAACTTTTTGAGATGTGTTGCTGTCATCAAATTCCAAATGAGCTAAAATTTTCTGTGAAATGGTAAAATGTCTCAGTTTCAACATCTGATACGTTGTTTGTGTTCAATTGGGAATAAAATATGGGTTTATGAGATTTGCAAATCATTCTTAGCAATTGCTGTTGTGGTTGATTTAAAAATATGTAAATACCGTATATTGTATTGTATTTCCTGCTCTACTACTTGCTGTTGAGAGCAGCAATTTTTGTGTATTTATTTAAAAACAGAAAATACAGTATTTAA
This sequence comes from Pseudamia nigra, assembly GCA_029823295.1. Classification (NCBI taxonomy): domain Eukaryota; kingdom Metazoa; phylum Chordata; class Actinopteri; order Kurtiformes; family Apogonidae; genus Pseudamia; species Pseudamia nigra. Next base: position 6,920 of record JAQQAE010012332.1, on the reverse strand, counting down.
AATATGATGAATAACCTGCGATATTCTAACATGCTGATGATCTGGATAGAATGTTTTCAGTATGTGGCGATGAAAATGTACAAAACATTAGATTCTTCACTACTAAACAGATGATGTTGCAGTGTGCATAAAGAACTTTTTATTTCCTTCACAGATTATTTAAGCTGTCCTCTATTTCTTTAACATACTGTATATCTTCTGCTCCATGTAATACACCCAACACAGACCAGAGGAAATCCTCTTCTCAGTTTCCTCATAGCTGTTGCTGCCTCAGTTATGTGAAGCAACATCTCTAAACTGGCTAGGTAAGCAAAAACTCTCACTTCCCTTTCTCATTTTCTGCCACAAAAAACATTCTTAGTTCCATCACGCAAAACAAGCTTTGTATGTTTTATTTCATGCAGATGAAAAGCATTAGAAATTAATAAAAGAGGAATCCTCAGCCAGTCCTCTGATTAGGGCCATCACATAATTCTGTTCAGCAAGGTGAATGGTTTTGCAAAAAATCAAAGTGTCATGTCCAAACACGGTTCATTAACCTGGAGACATTTTACTGAATCAAGTGAAGTATAAGCATAATGATTAGCCCTAAACTGAAGTCAATTAGTCATTTAGGTGAGCAGATCAATCATTAATATTGAGACAATAAGGATTAAATGTAAATGATACAGTGTCTATTTGTGTTGAGATTGCTGTAAATCATTCAGTTAGAGTCACTTAAATCAGATGGAACAAAAACACTGCATTTCGAGCCCTCATCCTGACCTGCAAATGACTAAACAGAAATTTCCTGTTACTTACACATTTACAAATTGAGGGTTTGACAAAATATAATTACAGTAAAACTTCACTTTAATATCATTTTAGCATGTATATACTGTAAACATTTTAAGACAAGAACATTTCAAAATCTTTATGAACATCTGTACAGTACACTACTAGGAATGTAATGTACATTACACTTTATGTGCTCTGTGGATTCCAATGTATGGAAAATGCTACTGATTTGTGATAAATGTAATTGATTTCAGATCATTTAGGCTAAATCTCTATTTTAAGGACAATAAAAAAAAATTAAAAAGCTTAGATGATGCATGTAACCCTACTAGCTATCTGCAGCTGCACTTTATTCTGTGAGGATGTACTCACACCTATCTACACTACCAGTCAGAAGTTTGGACACAACATCTATTTTGGTGTTTTTTCTCTGTTTGTACCGTTTCCAACATTGTACAGTAATACAGAAGACATCCAAACTGTGAAAGAACACAGTATGGAAGTATGTAAGATGTAGCTGCCTCTCATGAGGACTGTCCCTGTTTTCTGAGGTTGGTAATTCTAATAAACTTATCCTCTGCAGCAGAGGTAGCTCTTGATCTTAATTTCCTGGGACAGGCCTCATGATAGCCAGTTCCATCATAGGGTTTAATGGTTTTACTGACAGCAGTGGGGGACATGTTCAAAGTTCTTGAGATTTTTCAGACTGACTAACCTTCATTTTTTTTACAATAATGATGGACTGTCTTATGTATATGTTACAGCAGCACTAATAGGGCTATCAACTCTGTACCTACCCTTCCTCTGCATAAGACAAGACAAGACAAGAAGAAAAAGCCCATTAAGAAGACAAGAAAAGGCACAAATTAACTCAAGTGTACTGAAAACCATTCCAGGTGACTACTAAAGTGTTATTTGACACTTTTTTATTTAGTACATAATCCATGCATGCTATTTCACAGTTTGGATATCTTTAGTATTAATGTACAAAGTTGAAGATAACAATAAAACTGGAAAGCACTCAGAGAATGCAGACCTCCGCCAAGGCAGCTCATTTCCCCCATATGACATTAGGCACGTTTCCACCACAGGAACTTCTGGGTACCATATTTTCCGGATTATATGTCACTCCAAAATGTTAGTTGCACAAGCCAAAAAATGCATAATGAAAAAGAACAAAACGTATATAAGTCGCTCTGGAGAACAGTTCGCATTTGTTTGAGTTAGGGTTGACATTTCATCTTGAAAGGCAAGTTATAGTAATAATAGAATACCGAACAACAGGCTGAATAGGTGTCTCGTATGTTAACGTAATGTAACATGACCGCGGAGACCCCGCTGTCATGGTCTGTATTCATACTGAAAATCAAGATCAGGCGAGCTTTTGCCCTTGTGCTCCGCAGGAGGTTTCTGTCCTCCCTGGGCTCGCCTTAGGACACCTGTGTTACCAGTTGACACGTGTACCGCCGCAGTCAAACTACCCACCTGCCACTACCCTTAGAGCGGGTCGCGGGCGGACGCGTGCCTGATGCCAGAAGCAACAGTTCGGGGCTCGCCTCCCCGCCTCACCGGGTAATTGACGCGCAAATGTGTCAGCACATGTTCGGTGTTTAGCTACGTAATAGCAGGTATGGTTGTTACCGGTAATGTCTACATTTTAAATTGTCAGTAATACAGATGTGGCAGATGCAGGTACACAAGCCTAGAGTGACCTCTAGCAGCTGTCAGTGTGATAAACAACAAACACTGGAAATAATTTGTATATACGTCGCTCCGGTGTATTTGTCGCTTCCCTACCCGGACTATGCAAAAAAACCACGGCGTATAACCTGGAAAATACGGTAATTTTATGGGGTTGGGGCCGTTGGTGCGTGTCTCCACTGCAGGAAGCGGCCACTTGGGTCAAATTACAGGAACCTTTACGGGGTCTGACCTAGTCTCTGCTTCAGGGTAGGTACTCCAAACAGCCCTGAAAACTCCTGGGCGGAGCTTAAAGGTTTACTCAATGCTGACCGGGTATACCCAGAACAGGATATAGCATCAACAGGAAACAAGTGGCATTTTTAAAGCTCCGCAGAAGACGAGTAGTAAATAGAAGTATTATAATGGTACAGAGATGTTGTTGTTTTCTTCCTATGTCCTGCCCCTACTACATTTTGACGAGTTGGCGAGTGAGCAGTGATTGTCAATCACAGCTCTGCTTTAAAGACTGAGTGTTGGAACACCTTCAGCCCAGCGCAAAAAAACGCTGTGCGCAGAGACGGTGATCCAGATCACCACCAAAATGTAATTATCTATTCTTTGTCCCAATTCACACGTTGTCTGCAATTTTCATCATAATACGTTCTTAACCTTTTAAGTAATCTTGCTAACTAACTAACTGACAACACTGGCAAAAGCATAACACCCGCCACTCCTTGGCAGAGGTAGTAAAGGAAAACTACTGAAACAGAACATGTGTCCAAATGTTGGACTGGTAGTGTGGGTTTATTTAAGGGGTATTTAAGTAGGTTTATTGTGAGGATTAAGGGGTAGGTTGGATGGATGGATGGATGGATGTATACCGTAGTAGGGTTGCAAAATTAATTGCGCTAGAAGTGTAATCACAGTATCAGCTGTTGCAATTACATAATGGCAAAAAGCTTTAATTTAAAGGTACACATTTAGCTAGTTTTAGGATGATCCAGGTTCTAGTGTGATAAGTCCAGTGTAAAACACAAGAGGAAACTTTCTTGTATTTTTTAAGCTAATTTGTGTGTTTGACTTGGCATGCCTAAATAAGTAATATGCATTTTCTGTTTAAGCAAGTAAACTCAAATGACAACTGAAAAGCAAAACCGCAATATTGTCCCCAGTAATGGCAGTATGACTCCTTCACCACATCATGTAGCCCTGGAAATTTTTTTGTTACTGTTCCTTTCAGTATACTGTATCTTTGATGTGCATTTTTCCATGGTCCAACAAATATGCAGCCACAATGATATTATTCAACAAAATAGGCCGCCTTCCCCTTGTTAACAGACATACAGGTTTGTTTGAGCAGGGCAGCACAGTGACAACCAGCAGCATCAGAGTCGTTCAAGCACTGTTACAATTGTGCTCTTAAAAAAAAGGTTTTAATAAGATGCTAAATTCCTCCTGGGTAGCTGGAAATGAGCTATGACCTTAGTGGATGGGTTGCAAATGAAAAGCCAGATTTCACCTTCAGGGATCAATAGTGTCACAAATAAAGCAGTGACTCTGATGTGCATTGACATGATTAACCCTTATGCCCTGTTGAAAAAAAGTTACACTCGTACTGTTAACTACAAGATTTGTATTTGAGAATTTAAACTGTAATACAATTCTGAAACATCAATATTTTTCCAAAAAAATGTTTTTTTCCTTTTTTTTCCAGACTACAGCTGAGCAGGGTCTGCTGTCGTCCCACTGCCTGTGTCCTGATCTGTTCACTGTACCTTGGATGGAGAATAAATGTGGCATAAAACAAAACACTGATGACATAGAACACTTAAAATACTAAAAAATTGGGCCCATATAAATACAACTGAACTGAACTGAATTAAATTACGCCAAATATTAGGTCACTGGTGCATTTATACATATTTTTTAAGTCTGTTAATTATTTTGTTGGTCTTTCTTCATTTTCATCTTTATTTTGTTTTCTTATTCAGATGAATTCATTTTTCCCATTATTTTTTACTGTGTTTATTCACTACTCACTTTGCTTATCATTTTACTAATTTTTGTTCATTGTCTCGGTTATTTTCTTCATTTTTGTGATTCTTGTCTTGTCTTCATTTTGTGCATATGTTCCTCATTTTCTTTATTATTTGGTTTATTTGGGGTTTTTTTTTTACTTTTGTATTTATATTGTCCATTACTGTTCATTTCATTGATTTTAAGCTTGAGTTGGGAAACACTACTCTGATGCAAGATAGTACGTGTGTAAATGTAGTGAAAATACATTTATGTTTGTACTGCCACCACATCCAAGCTGCCCACAGCATTACATTATCGACCAGCACTCTACAGTGAACCCAGTTTGCTGATCTCCCCTTTCTGTTGCATAATTAAAGTGGGTCAACAAAAACAGACTCATGTCCCAAGATTATATTACAGGGTCTTTCAGGACAACTATTGTCTGATTTCACAACTGGCTAATAATGCATATCGATCAGCAAGGCAATGTTTTGACCATTCAGCCAGGTGTACAGTGACGGCCTGAATGGATGTGGATCATCTGTGACATCTGGAAGATGTAGCCTGCACATGTCTTTATTAAACATCATTACCTGCACAGAGTCATTCAATCCTGCACCGTGCATATTACATCATCCAAGTAGAGCACAGTTTCAGACATGACTGACATCAACCTGTGTGTGAAATATGAGGATTTAAAGGTCTGACTGAAACACAACAGTGAGTTCTTCACATTATTAAGTTGGACTTCAAAGACCTGGCCAAAAATGTTCATAGGAGTCAATATTGATAATTATCACAATAAATAGCAAGTCGTTATTTTGTTTAAGTTTAAAGGCAAAGTTTGGGTCATCAGTTCAAGCTGGAGAAACCAGATTTCTTATACTGTATTTTTGAATAATTATTAAATCACGCTGCAAGACAAAAAAAATGATGTAAACACCAAAAAGTAAAATGAAGACATGAAAAGACTGTGTAGTCTCTCGTTCTGTTCCTCTGAATTTACTTTAATCTTTTGATTCATTTTGTTAATTATTTTCTCCATTTTTGTTCATCCTCTTGATTATTTCATTCATTTTTGTCCATTTTATTGTCTGGTTTGGTTATTTTCTAGGTCATTTGTTAATTCTCTTCTCAATTTGTATTAATTTTCGTAATTTTTTTTGTTCATTTTTTGCTCTTCTTTTAAATGAAATTGTTCATTTGTTGTTCAGTTTCCTAATTATTTTGGTTACTTTCCAGATTATTTTGTCTACCTTTGGTCTTTTTCTTTATTATTATTACTATTATTTAACTCAATGTCCTTATTATTTTGATTGCATTATTAATTTTGGTGCACTTGTATCCATATTATTGTTTGGTTTGTTTATGAGACTCAAAATGGGAAGTTTCTAATTCAGTTCCTTCTAATTTACTTTGGTTAAATAAGAATATTACATAAAAATAGAGCAAAACCCAAACAGTGTGTGTGTGCTTCTTTGCACTCCTTTGGCAAGGTTGGTAATAAATCACTTTAATTAGGATTTTTTTCCTATCTGCATCTTTGGAACAAAACAACAAAAAAGACAAAAAAATGTCCACCATGATAAGTCATCACTCAAGTATCATGATAAAAACATATGTGGATGATGGATTGTCTTTTCTCTTTACTTAACTGAGTGTTTCTTGCCATAATATGGATTTGCCCAGTAGTTGTAGTAGCACGAACAGGGCTATGGACCCATGCCTCTGCACAAGACAACTGATGGTCCAAGGCACATTAAGAAGGCAAGAAATAGCACAAATTAACTCTTGACGCCTGTGATTTGAAAACCTGGTGACTACCTCATGAGAGAATGTGAAGCTGTCATCAAAGCTAAATATGTCTACTTTGGACAAATATACAACATGTTGTGGGTTGTTTAACACTCTTTTGTTTTTTGCTACCTCAGCTGCAGAGGATATGTTTATTAGAATTACCATCCTCAGAAACCAGGCACAGTCCTCATGGGAGACAGTTACATCGTACATAATTCTATACTGACTTCTTTCACAGTTTGGATGTCTTCAGTATTAATGGACAATGTGGAAAATAATAAAAATTAAGAAAACCACTGACGTAGAGTGTCCAAACTCTTTACTTGTGATGTATGTCATAATCATGTGACACATTCATCAGCATGGTGACTGATGTTTTGTTCTTGACATACACATGAGGGAGAGGAGTAAATCATATGCCTTCTGCTTACTGTAGACTGTATGATTTGGTGAATTAGTCACATTGGGATCATTGTGAGCAGAGATTTGGGCTCTATTTGCTTGGTTGTACAGTGAACCCTCGTTTATCGAGGGGGGTTACATTATAAAAATAACCCGTGATAGGCTAAATCCGTGAAGTAGATTCCTATGGAAAAACTCACTCCGGCCAATGGGATGGGTGAATAGAAAGCAGTGTAAAGCGC
>JAQQAE010012331.1:0-13215 GCA_029823295.1 Pseudamia nigra | reverse complement strand
GGGGGGGGTGCTGGAGCCTATCCCAGCTGACTTGAGTGAAGGCAGGGTACACACTGGATGAGTTGCCAGTTCATCGCAGGGCTGACACATACAGTAGAGACAGACAACCATTCACACTCACATTCATGCCTATGGACACCACTACTGATTTCTTTTTTAGGGGGTTTTTGTTTTTTGTTGAGACGTGGTCTTAAACTTTTGAACAGCTGATGAACAGCCTATTTCAGTTCAATGGTTGTTTGCAATAAATTGCTTATGCAAAATGTTTTCTTTGTCTCACTCCCATTTCTTCTTTTTGCATTTTGACGTACTACTTAGAACCTTCTTAAGATCCAACAGTGCAAAATGTACGTTCTTGCAATTTTTGAACTGGTCTTAAAATTTTGATCAGGAGTGTATCTCAAAAATGAGCATGCATGAATAAGTGTAATAACCCACAAAATCAATCAAAAGTCACAAAATTGAATAAAATAATTCAATAAATGAACAATAATCAATACAAGCTTAACCAAGTAATCAGCAAAATGAACAAAAATGAGCAATAAATGAACAAAATAATCAATAAATTGAACAAAAGTAGCAAAATAATCAAGAAAATGAATAAAATGTAAACAAAAATCAACAAAATGAGCAAAAAAACCCAAGATAAATTGGCTTTAATATGTTGCCAGCTGTCATATGCCATGTGGTAGGTGAAGGGTTTCAATATTTTCTGTGGCTGTAGATACTTTCATTTTCTTTCTGTACAACGACGCTTTAGATTGTAAAGGTTTACGACCCCTGTCTGACCCCCACAGACTGGATGCTGTCAATGTTAAAGGCGCATCTACAGACTTCCAAAAGGATGAATTGCTATGAGGTCATTTATTTTTCATTATACATATTTCAATTGTAATTGACATTATTGGTGAAAATCTGCAATAAGAGGAATGCCACTGTAATTTACTCCTAGTGAAATGCATTGACTTAAATATTATAAATTTTTAGGCACTACCATCTATTTATGATTTATTTATTTGTGATCCAAAGGATATGTCAAGCCATTTATAAATGTTTACCATTGAAACGAGACAGAGATTTATGAGACAAACATATTTTTGTAATATTTTCACTATTACATAAAGATTGATTTGTCCTGAAGAACCACTGTTTATGAAGACTCTTTAATTCTAAAACTAGACACTAAAAACACAGCACATGATTAATAAAATTCATTCCATTAATTGAGACAATGATGGAGCAAATCCTGCTTCTAGTGTTAACAATAATTTCACAGAGTACACAGATATTGTTTTGCATAAGAACATCTGTCTGGCACCCCACCCTGCAGACGTTATTGTCTCGCATAGTGTGCCTGTGTGATGAGTGCATCTGCGTGGTTCATGTCTTCTAAAATGCCTCAATCTCTCCGCTTCAATGCCTCCACTTTTCTAATTTTCACTACCTCTCCCTTGCCTCCCGCCTCCATTCCTTCTCTAATTACCGTTTCTGCACCGCCATTTCCCTATTTAGCATATGAATTGGACCCAGTGCGTCTCTGTGTAGTTCACTTATTATGTCTGCACGTGTATGGATAAAAGAATATGGGCTCTGGTAATGAAATACACATAGAGAATGCATTATATTCACTTACAGCTGTGACTGCAACACGAGTTCAAAGTTGGTAAATATGTCTTTTGTTCATTCATTGTAATGTATATGACCCTGACTCATAATTATACAACACATGAGAATGTTTACTGAAAGGAAGTATAATTGACATGCTCTTTGCATCAGTTTTGCTAAGATCATTTTTTCTTTCCATTTTCACCATGTTTTTCCAAGTCACTTAAGCATTATGAGGAAACACTATTCCATGTGAATAAGATGATTCAAATAAATTTCAGGGTTTGATTTTATCATATTCATTGTCAGCATCTAAAAGAGCAAGTTATTTAAAATGGAAGTAGTAACACTGAATGTGTCAACAGTAATCATTAGCATCAATATTGCAATCACAAATACAGACTGTTGAGGCAAGTTTATTTGTTTAGCACTAATCATACACAAGGCAACTCAGAGTGCTTTACCAGAGGCATAAAAATACATTAAGAAAACCACAGAATAAAAGAAAGACATTAATTTGATTTAAAAAAAATACAACAACATAAAATAATAGGTTGGTAAGGATTTGCAAATCATTGCATTCTGTTTTTATTTATATTTTACACAACTTCCTAACTTTATTGGAATTGGGGTTTGTAGAATATCTTTGCATGCTAGAGTTTAGGGAAAGTGCTCTGATTTATTCTGAAGAAAAGGAACCAGATTAGAGACAAACACTATGTGGACATGGAGCTCTTTATGAAAATTAACAGACGCTTATTTTGGCTCTTTTCCCTATACATCTGTTGGAAAGCACGCACTTAAATGGACTGTCTTTAAATAACCATTCCACACCCCTACATTATAGATGTTTTCAACACAAACAAAAAATGTGATGGCTTTTAAGTCCATGGTACATGAGTGGTTCAATCAGACATCTCAGGTTTGAAATGTTATTACAGCAGCAGGAAATATTTAGTTTGCATCTAGGCTCTAAGCTTATCACTCCCCACAGATATGTTTACACAAAAATATTTGGGAAGTGAACACCAGATTGGAGGGTGAGTTTGGTAGATGATGTGGAGACAGGAGAGAGGCATATCACAGGAATAGCTTGCAGGCTAGTCTGCATCATTAAAGCCCCAAAGCATAGTATATTTTTGCCAGCTGCTGCCACTAGTTAGTTTAAGTGACTGCTACCATGAGGTTTAAGAGCCCAACACGCATAGTAAAGTCAGTTATCTAAAACATATACTGTATAATACCAGTGGAAATTTTAAAAGGCTTTGGTGAAGTTGTCAAAGTCAAAGATGCTGCTTGGAAGCCTTATGGGCAACAACTCAGTCACTCTGGGTTTTTATGATTTAGGTCAAGATAGGAGCACATTGCCACAGGATCTCAAGCAGCAACTGAGCTTCCAGGGAGTTAAAAGCTCCTTCATAGTGATGCAGCTGAGGAGCAGCCTAGCCAGACTCTAAAATATGTCTAATTGCATCATTTTATGACATTAGAATTTGGATCGAGGAGGTTAAGCATAAATCCCAGCTATTCATAATAACAAATGACTCTTTCTTTTTGGTCAGAATAAACAAACCTCTGTTGTGCCAGATGAAAAGAGAGCTGTACATGCTTTCAGTAATCTAAAGAATTTATATTTTATAAGAGTGTACGTGGATGACAGGATCAAGGCTCAGTGAGAGGGAGAGGAGGGGGTTTGAAGCCAAGATATCACACCGTACGCTCTCTCAGATTACTCCCTTCTCACACAGCATTTCTCACTCATTTCTTAATGAGCGTAATGGAGTGAGAGCAGAGTCTCACCTCTTTAAACCTGATGAGGTCAGGCAGAAAATTGATCTGCCTGGTGGGCTGATATGTGCTCATGCGAAATTAGATAGAAGATGTGTGCATTTTTTTTTTCCTCCAAGATGCTGTACTGCTTAAGGATGTGCATATGATTGGCTTTTCCATAGTAATATTTTTCTGCCCCCAAGCACAATATTATAAACAGTACTGAAAGCTGTCCAAAAAGTCATGCTCAAATCGGAAACACAGATGCTTTAGTAATTCTCAAAACAAAGTTCAGCACCATCTCTTCACAGTTCTCTGGTTAAATTGGTTCAGTCTGTTGTCAGTCAAAACGTGGCCTTTGACTGATGTTCATCCAAGCAGCTCATCATTTTTGCTTCTGTCAGTGTCTCTATTAACTCCTACTTTCAGTCTTAATCAATATGCCATTCTCCAAAAGGTCATATCTTCCATGAGGGAAGAGTTGCTGAGTTCGATTAACACCTTTTTATAAAGCTTCTTTTCAAGTCTTTCTGTTGTAGTACCATAATGAAGCATTTGACCTATGAATTCAGGGCAAGTCTTAAAAATCAAGTGTGAAATAATTGTCAGTTCACAGAACATTCGCTGTCAGTCAATGAAATAAAACGAGTGACAGCATTTTAATTATAAGCAGCATGCACAAAACAGCCTGTTAAGAGAAGTCAGACTCTTGTTATTATTTTATGGAGATGCGCACATAATACCGTTCTTAAAAATCAACAAGATCTCGTTGAATACAGTAAGATGTCTTTGAATATCACAACACCAAGCAAGCCCCTTCATTGCAGGAGCAATGTAACTATCATACCAAAAAAGATGGAAGAGTCAAGGAGATCAGAGCTGTGAAACAGTCTGAAGGCTTTGAGGGGGTCCAAGATGATCATAGCCTTTGCTGTGTTTCAGAGGGTCTTACTCAGGGACAGATCAGATCACAGAGTCAGGGTTTCACCATCCTCCATACTAGAGTAAATTGTAGTCTCATCTCACAGCTCTAAATGGAAAGATGCCATTTCACTACAAACACTGCTCCTGCCACTTATTTTTGACATATCTTTTTGAAGCCTTGACATCATGGACATGGGCGACTGCTAACAAACCACACACATGGCATCTCAATATACTGTATCTGCAACAAAAGGAGAAGGACTGTCAGAGAAAGCTGTAAAATACAGGTATGTTGTTAAGTTTATGTCAGTCATACTGCATAGAGAAGATGAGACTGGACAAGATACTACCTTCTTCTCTGGCTTGTCTGCATCCGTGTTTCTATTACACATCTCAAAGTATCAGCAGGAAAGCATACATTATGTGACATAACATCCATCACTTTTTCCCACATTTTAAATGGTAGCCAACCTGTTGACATCCACTCACTGCAGCCCCAGGAACCTCCAGCAAATCAGCAGCAACGATGTAAAGCATCTGTATGTTTGTTCAATAAGTTCCCACTTCTCCCTGCTTCCCCGTACGCCCCGTTTTCAACATAGCACTGATTAAAGCTGTTGCCACCACGAGGAACAATCCATCAGGCTTGTACATGAGCTATCAAAAACCTCAAAGCTAGCACCCGCTTGCTGCTTTGTCTTGCAAAAGAGAAACAAGGCGACACATCAAACGACTGACAAAATCTGGGTAAAAGAGAATATTTTATTCATAGCTGTCATCGAAAGGGAAGAGTGAGATATTAAGGGCAGAAGGAACCTGCTGCAATTTTGTTCCTAAGTCTTGAACTTTTTTTCTCTTTACTTCAGCCCTATGGGGGAGATTAATGAGGAGATATGATCAGAGAAGAATATGACATTGGCGGTGTCACAGATTGGTGTGATCTGTTTACAAAAAGAAGCAACTTGATTTCAGTATCTTGCCCGTTTACATGTTACATCAAGTTATAAAGTTGGTGAGGTACTTTCTCAGTCTTAACTCTAAACCAGCACCACATTTGAACCTAAGCTGCATTTGTGCTGCTGCTTTGATTTAAAGATCCATCTTTTAGGGATTTGAGGTTTATATAAACTCTGTGAGATAAAAGTTGTGAAATTATGAACTTGCTCAGTGATGCCAGTCCTGAGAAATCCTCAAAATAAGATGAACTTATTGTGAGTAAACCAAGCAATTTTTTGTGCTTTGTGACATCACAAGTCATAACCAACAACAGAGAGTCCTGCCCTCTGTGACCCAGTGGAGTTCTCAATATTAAAATATTCCAAGTTACAACCAATCATATTTAAGCTAAAATAAGCCCCCCCCCCCCTTGTGGAAACACTGGACCTAAAGAGTATAAACAGAGAAAAACAGAGTAACTAAAAACAACATATAATAAAGTATAAGAAAAACTGAAGGCTACATATAGGAGTCAATAAAAACGATGTACTTAAGTAAAATAAAAGCAATAAAAGCAACATAAACAGCTAGTTTAAAAAGGTAAGAATGGTAAGAGGAGGTCTGTTATAAACTAAACTAAAAAGGTGGGTCTTAAGCCTGTCTTTAAAAACCTCAACAGTCCCTGCAGCCCTGAGGCTCTCCGGCAGGCTGTTCCATAGGCAGAGGCTGTAATAATGGAATGAGGCTTCACCATAGGTTTGAGTTGTAACTTTTGGAACAATTAAAAGGCCAGTAGCAAAGGACCTCAGGGTCCGTGAGGGCTTGTAATTTAAAAGTATAGATAAGAAGGCCCAAGACTGTTAAGACGTTTATAAACCAGTAAAAGAACCTTTTGGCTGAATTTTGAAGTAATTGCTGGTTTGAAATATTCTCAGTGAAACCAGTGGATTCACAGGATGCATGTTAGAGATTACAAAGAGGCTCCTGGAAAATCAAGTAAAGATCAAATCAACACTTTTTATTCAGCAACACCTTTACAGAAGTGTTTAAAAGACACATACCGTACACGCACTATAGATGCAGGTTTAAGATACGGGACCTTTCATATACAGTATAATCCATAAAGCATTAATGCACTCAGCAATTTGATTTGTGTTAACTTTCAGACATTAAAGGTTGACACATTCTTTCATTCTACTTTTTTGTTCTGTAAAAAGTGTCATTCACAGGCATGTTTGAATGCTTTGACAACAACCCTTTGACCTTTATGTTCAGATTTTCCCTTTTAGATTTGAACCAACTTATCAGGTGTGAAAGCTCTGCCACAGTACATTGCAATCACAACAGACAGTGCCAATTCAGATCGTAGTTGCTCAGTTCCAGTGAAAAGTCTTACTATTAAATAATCCGAGCTATCAAATTATTGGCAGAAGGTTACAAAGAGATGTTGTTACCAAAAACGAAAAGGGAAAAACAAATGCTAGAATCACAACATACCAATGTCACAATCAGTGTCACCACTTTATGGACCAATCAGTTTCAAGTATATGGAGACATAGCACACATAGATGTTAACAACAGTGTGTTGCAAAAGTGCAGTGTGAAAGAACAGCTAAGCTTGACTTGAACTTCGAGGTGTGAAAATAGCCTTAAATTCTCAACGGATAAACTTCTTAGTGATTAAAACACCTCCCCTTTTCTCCATATAAACCTGTGTCATCGTCACTTCTGCCTTGTTTTTAGAAAGGTCACCTCAGCTTAGTCATGTTTGCAGACCAGCTCATTTCTACCCTCTCCAACAACAACAAATAATATGATATTACATAACAAATCCACATACCAACACTGTGAGGTGTTTGCAGACTTATTCACTGGTAAACTGTCCTTCTATTGACATATGTTGTTTTGAGCATCTCAGAATAAAGCTTCAATTTTAGTGAGTAAACCAAAGACCAATAGAACCATTCTCTAAACCAACAAGCTTCATAAATTGCCAAAGGTTTTCATGCATGTGCTGTATATAGAGCTTTGGTGGCTAGATTCAATCAAAACCCTCACATTTACAAAGCAGAAAGTCTCATTAAATATCAGACAGTTCCTTTCTTTTGGACCAAGACTGTGTTATTGTGCCTCAGCACCAGTGTTGTTTCTTTTAACTTTGACATCCCATTTGCTTCCACCCACCTGCTCCTTGCCAACACTGCTCCTCCTCTTAGACAATGTGAATAAGAATGTACTCCTGAAAAGCAAGCTGCCAAAAGATAAAAGATACTTTTATCAACCATTAGGTGAACACACAGGCACAGCTTTGTAGAGTTAAATCAAAAGAAGAGTGCCATTGTGCCTGAATGGGTGTATATCTTAGAAATCTACATTCAAAAAGCTTGATTAGTCCTTGAATTTTTAATTATAATCATCATCTTTTATATATCACATTTACATCAACAATTACATTACCTTCTGAATTTCAACCCTGCATCTACACAAAGTGTTTCCATGAAAAGCTTTAATGTATAGTTTGAACATTTGAACTAGAAACTAGTAAAGGTGTATGAGGAGTCAGAACCTGCACACTCCTCACATCACCCTGAATGCACACAGAATCAAGGAAGCTTAAATAAAGCATCAGTTTCAAGCATAAGTTTTAAGTCTAGAGTGTTAGTGAGCTTCTTATACAGGCACTGACATTTTAACTCATTACTGTGGAAAATGCACAGTGTGATTACTTTAAAGGTGCGATCTACAATGTTGGGAAAGAAGCTAGTAGCTGGTCCTTTGTAGTGGTCTGCTGTAAATGATTAGATAGGTGACCTGCCAGTCAACATGGCTTACAACCTTATAGGTGCACAACCTCACGCACTCACTACAGAGCCACCTGTGGCTTATCTAATCACAGGATGGCTGAGAAGAGAGAGTCTGCACTTTAGAGTCCTTCAACATCTGATATAGGTAAAAAAAAAAAGAGCAGACATCCTAGCTTGACAACTGTGAGGCTGTAAGGCAAGTTGACTGGCTGTTTGCCTGTTTAGTCATTTATTCATATTGGTCCACCACATACAATTGGCTATTACATAGTTGACCCAAAATTGTAGACAGCACCTTTAATTCACCATGGCTGCATTTCATTTCAGTGCATCACTCCCATCTTGGCCCATTGGCAAAACTTTCTGAGATTCTAACATGAAAATCATCTCTAATTAATGTTGCTAGACTTGACTCTGTTTTAATGTCTGCTGTGAAAAACATCTATTGACCAGGAATAAAACACAGGTCTCAATAACAAAACTTGAGTTCAGATTCAGGTGAGCCACCAGGACATGGAAATATTAGTATTAACTGCATAATTTGGCAGGCAGTGATAAGCTGTCTGGAAGTACTAAGACTATCTACCAAGATTCATAAAGGTTGATGTATTCATTCATGTGTGTTACCAAAAACCTAGGCACAGCTGATATTTACCCTGCTGCCTTCAATGCACAAGGTAACTAATTATGAAAACAGCAAAATCAAAAACATGCAAATTTGGCAAGAGAATTTTTTTTCTTGGAGTGTTTTTATTTGTATGATAGAAACGAATCATTCAGATACATTCATAAAGAGCAAAGAGCTTACTGATCATTTTCAGCATCCAGAACTTTACTATAATTCATAAAACATTTATCTAAACTGAAATACCACTTTATTTGGAAACAGCAACAGAATGCTCTGCTTTTTTTAAACCTCTATTACAGTCAGGCAGTTTCTGGACTCTTGCTACTTTGTCAGAGATCGAGCAGCTGAAACATTATGACCACTGTCAGGTGAAATGGTAATAATGTAATTTATCTTATTACAATGGCACATGAGCTCTGACAGACCTCTGAAAGTGTCCTGTAATAACTACCAGTACATTACACATTAGACATTATATTGACAGATACTTCTAATCCTGTAAGTTGTGAGCGTCGACCTTCATGAATCTAACTGGTTTTTCCAACACATTTCACAAATACTCAGTTGGATTGAAATCCGGTTATTCATCCCTAGACCACTTTTGGCTTGGTACTATCCACCGCAGACTAGACCACCTAACTAGATCTTGAGGTTTGGAGATGCAATGACCCAATTGTGTACGATCACAGATTGGTCCTTGTTAAAGTTGCACAGATCCTTATTTAGTTTGGATAATTTGCTGCTTTGAGTGCAACAATTTCAAGGACTAAATGTTCACTTGCAATAATCCACCCACTGACAAAAGACACTGGAATGACATATTCAACATTATGACCACTTCACTGGTTAGTTGTCATAATGGTTATGGCTGATCGTGTACAATCCAATCAATTAACTAATACGTATGTATGTATGTGGCAATACCAACACAAATGATATCTAGTTTGGCTCAGTATCTTTCAAACTACATATAAAAAAGCCACATGTTGTAATTGCTATTGCCTCTTGCAGATGATAGTTCCAGGTAAGAAATATCTGGAACAAGTAAGTGCCTGAAATATCATGAGGAAGTTTCAAATGGTACAATTTTATTTCCTGCACTCAAGCCCATGAGTCAGATTTTATGTTTTTGTCCATTAGAACAAAATGGAAATTATGATTTGGAAGATGTCTAGCAGTGTCCAATGATAATTGAACCCCTATACACTTTAAACTTTAGAACATAAAAGACAGGTGGAATTATGGGAGATGGCCAAATGTACTTGACTATGCATATGCTTGTAAGCATGTATACATGTGTGCCCATTTTAGATTGGTTTGAAGTGCCAAGCGCCTCCTGTCTCCATGTAGATTTATCAGATTTGTTCATCTCACTTGTTCACAGGCTATGATTGACAGTTGGGTGAGGTAGCTTGTGTGTGTGCCAGAAAGAGAGAGAGAGAGATGAGAAGTTGTTGGTGAGCCTACGGTGATTTGCGCATGTGTGTCAGCAAACAGGCACACATGTGTAAAGGGGATTTATGAGTCAGGGACAAATGCGAGTGTGCCGCTCTGACAGCCTCCATCACAGAGGCCTGATGTGAAGGGACAGGTTGTGTCAGAACACAGAAGCAGCAGTTTCATCATCCAAAAGCCAGATGGGAGAGAAACTCCACAAAAACAGACTCTTGCACTTATCTAGCAGTGCTGGGGAAATGCACTGATTTGCAAATAAGTGCACAAAAAGACACAGGTAATTTTTTATCATTATCACACACACAGGTGTGTGATAATGATAAAAAACTGATTTACATCAGTGAATCAAAGCTGGCTTTAAGACAGGGAAGTATCTAGTAGAAATGGCAGCCCCCTGAGCAATGTCACCCCGCTCATTACAACAAGAGGGGGTTTTTTCTCTCCTCCATGGGCAGACACATCCACATGAAGCACTTGGCTGAGCACCAAGGTTTGATTTCCTATCAGAGGATAAGTATTTTCAATGAATGCTGTGAGGTCAGAGGCTGACAATGTCATCAAAGTGAATCTGCAGGTGTGACTCATGGTAAAACAAAGCAAGTATAGTGAAGAAGAGTCTGCCGTACTTGCCATTAAAGGTAATCAACAGTGTTTTACATAATTTGGATGGATCAACCTCTTAAAGCCCTTACCCACTTTAAATACAGAGGGTCAAATGATGAAGTAAGTGAAACACATGAGTCAACTAGGTCAAAATGTAAACTCTGTCATGCAATTCCATACACTGCTATTCATTTTTTCCTGAGATGTAGCTCCATTGAGGCACATATAAGTATATTTGCTCTTCACAGTGAGTGAAATATTCATCATTTTTGGTCCTTGGTCCTTTTTTTCTGCCCAAGTATTTGAACTAATACTTTTCTGCCAATTTTTCTTGACATTTGGCTTGGATGTCACCCCGAGCAGTTTGATGTTAGATATTTGAACTTTTTAATGCCATGTCTTCTTTTACTCAAAAATAGGGAAAAAGTATAAAAGCCAGATCTAGGGTTGATAAGAATGTCTTGAGGCTGCTATTTTGTTAAATACGCCACTTAATTTAGAATTTTTACATTAGTCAGCATGCCTTGTGCTTTAACATTCAGCAAGTGTTTCTTGAAGCTGGAGGCAATTGAAATATGAAAAATGCTGAAATTTTGCATTTGAAATAAATGTCTCTGCCACTCAGACAGTCTCGTCCCTTTGATTATTAATATGTGCTCTTTGTTTTTTTTTTTGCTTTCTTCTTGTTAGCAATGCCAGCTCCGTGACTTTATCACATTAGTCACCCTGCCAAACACTGCACATACCAACAAGTCTGTCTTGGTTTGTGTTACTGTTAAATAGCTCCCATTGAGATTTTTAACATATGTAGTGACTATTTCATGAGAAGTGATAGAAAAACATGCAATTGATTGCCAAGGCTATAAAAGAAAGCTTGTTCATAATGCCGTGCTAAGTACTTCATTAAGTGGCTGGAAGATAGAAAAAATACATATTGAGTGCGAGTGAATCACTATGCAGTATGAATACAATGAATCTGTCAGTAAACACAACCATAAACATACAGAAGACTGATGAACTGTCATTTGCCCAGAAGGCTCTCAAAAAATGCTGGATCAAAGCAGATTGATGGAAAGTTAACTGGAAGGACAAAGTATGGTAGGAAGAGGTGAACAAACAACAAGGACAACCAACAGCTTGGAGAACAAAGACCATTCGGAAACTTAGGGACAAGGAGTGAACTGAGGCTGGAATCAGGACACAGAATACAGTCAGTACAGTTTCAGGGCACTTAAAAAAATGGATTAGTGTATTAATCTGACTAAAACCGTACATTAAAAGTATATTTAAAATTTTGATTGCTTGACTGAAATCTTTAAAAGTCACACTAACACACCCAGATAATGCAATTCAAACGTAATCTACTCCTGCATGTATACACATGAGTCAGACTGGAACAGGACCAGGTGTCCCGCACATGCGCTAGAGCTCTGTGCCAAATCCTGACCTGGTACTCAAACAGCCTGTAAAAAAATAAACAGAGGAGCAGTGGTGGTGTTGCTGTACTCTGAGAGCATATGGCAACTTTGTTCTGCCTTCATTTAACACCATAACATCACACTATGTACATATTGGCAATGTTGTCCACTGTCGTGCCAGTTTACCTCCAGGTTGCTAACTTGTTAGCACGCTATTGTTTATTTGTCATCTGTGATGTCATAGGTCAAGTGGAAATGGCCTAATACTAACAAGCTAAAGTAGTGAAAATCACCACACACTGTAGCGGAGGAGACATGATTTTAACAATGAATCTATTACACTCCCGTGCATATATACTGGGACAAAGACAATAGTCCAATTAAATGGCTTTGACAAGCTGCGATTGTAACTCAACTAAACTGGGCATGTAAACATACTGAGTTTCCATGAATCAAGGTCATCATTGACTGTGGACACGTCACACTGGACTTTGGACTCCGGCTTCCTCCCACAACCAAAAACATGCACTAGGTTAATCGGTCACTCTAAATTGCCCATAGAATGAATGTGAGTATGAATGGTTGTCTGTCTCAATATGTGCCTCTGGCCCAGGTTGTTATTATAAATGAGAACTGGTTCTCAGTTGACTTACCTGGTTGAATAAAGATTAAATAAAAAATAAAACTTCAAGATACTCTCCTCAGCTGTTCCAACCTGTGTTCTTCCAGACACAGAGTAAACCCTAGGGTCCCAAAACTGGGAGGACTCTGGGCAATTGGGGGACTCCGGGGCTACTCTGCACCAAAAAGCTCCAGAACAAAAATCATAAAACACTGCACTAATCACAGTAAATACTGTATATTGTATAGTCATATTGCACATCAAATTAATCAAGAGAAACTCCACTATGGTACGAGTACATATAAGTCATATTATCATACAAAAAACACAACTCCAACACCAACATAAAATATCAATTCAATTCAATTCAATTTTTATTTGTATAGCGCCAATCACAATCGCCGATTATCTCTAGGCGCTTCACAATTCGAGGCCGAAACCTCATGACTA
>JAQQAE010012330.1:0-13215 GCA_029823295.1 Pseudamia nigra | reverse complement strand
GGGGGTGTGTTCTGTACAATGTAGAAATCATATATCATTTCACCCATCGTTTTAATATAATCTCTAAATCCAAGAGCATGCTAATACAAGACACCGAGAGAGGCAATACTTTGAAAACAAACTGCACTTTACAAGATATTTTAAACATGTTTTACACATGTCAGGTGATGAATCAGGCAAGGACACAATAAATTATTATTTTACGTATAAAGTATATATACAGTATATAGTTTTTATAATTTTCCTATTGTGTAAAGATAGTTTTTAAAATTTATTATTCTGTTTTAGAAACAGGCTAGTGAAATCACTGCCTATTCACTTGTGTGTCACTGATATAAAACAACTGTGATGTTTCAAAACAGCTGGTGAAGTAATGGGACGCGACATGCAACAGTCACATGACATCCTCCTTCTGGTACAGACCTCAGAACAATGTTTCAAATCAAAAGTTCCACCTATGTTTCAGTGTGTACCAAGACACTGTTTGGATTTTGCCATTACCATTATTATGTGTGCACCCCACAAAACAGTGTAAGGTTGAAATAAATAATGTAAAATTAACTTCACTGTGTATGTTTAATGACTATGTTTGAATGTGTGGTTGGCTGCAACTGAAATGACCATGTGGTACTACTTAACTCATTAACTGAAAACAAAATGAGATAAAATAATGAGGATGGAAAGTGTCTGAAATCACACCTATGTGGCTGTTGCCATCACAGTGAAGTAAATTAACAAAACCAACACAAGCACAATGAGGACAATGAACAAAATAATGAAGTTGGCAAAAATGAATCAAAATGCCAAAAAACAAAACAGAAAACCACAAAATATGTGACAAAAATTATCCAAAAAAATGACGACAATAAACCCAAATGGTCTAAATACCCATTGAACACAATATGTTTTTGGAATAAATTCCACATTATGAAGTTATTCACTACATGAGTGCTTTTTATAAAATACTTTTTCACTTTTACATAAGTACAAACATACGAGCTGCTTGACTCACAATTATTATAAAGTAACAATACTTTTACTTGAGTACTGTTTTGGTTTACTCTGCCCACTACTGTGTGTCAAAGGAGATGTTCATTCAGGGATGTTGTCATGTGTGAATACAGACACTCAGGTGTTTTTTCCTGATACTTCCAGTATCGATTGGCATTGTGATCACTCTACATGTATGAGTCACAGCCTGTTACTGTTAATGAACTAGTGATGTAGTAAACAGACAAGTACATCTCAAGTGAAACTGGATGATTGTGTTCATGGGAAAAACAGAATCATCTCACACAGACATGGTACTCAAGTAAAAGTATTGTCATTTTATAATTATACTGACTTCAGTGAAAATAGACATGTTCACAGAAATAAGTACTTGAGTAAGAGTAAAAATAATGTGGAATTTATTACAGCATCAATTATTTTGCATTTAGGTAACATTATTTCATTTTGCTTCTTATTGTGTTCATGCCTTGTGTTTTTGTGGAATTTTATTGGTAATTTTGTTTATTTTGTTATTTTACCTGATTATTTTGTTCTTATTTGCTAATTTTGTTGCTTGTTTTGTGCATGATGTTTTTTCATTTTCATTTTTTTGTTTTGAGATTCAACTGTGTCCACTGTGTAACAAAAACAAACCAAAATAAGCAAAGTGAACAAACAAAATGTTGCAGAGATGCAACCATCTTCTCTGGGCAAAAGCTCATTTAAAAATGGTCATTCATCTGACCATAGAACACTTTTCTGTTTAGCCTCAGACCATTTTAAAAAGAGAACACAGTGGTGTTTCTGATTCATATTCACATATATCTTCTTCTTCACATGATTCAGTTTTAACTTGCATTTGTGGATTTACAGTGAACTGTCCACAGACAGTGATTTCTGGAAACGTTCCTGAGCCCATGCAGGGATTTAGCAGAGAATCATGTCTGTTTTTATTGCAGTGCCTCCTGAAGATCACAAACATCCAGTTTTAACCTTCCTCCTGATTCTCTGAATTTTTTATTGATATTATACACTGTAGATGGTGGGATCTTCAAAGTTTTTCAGTTTTACATGGCGGAACATTTTTTTGAAAGTGTTCCACAATTCGTAGACACAGTTTGTCACAGATTGATGAACTTTTGCCCGTCTTTACATCTGAGAGGCTCTGCTTCTCTAAAACGTTCCTTTTATA
Source organism: Pseudamia nigra (assembly GCA_029823295.1). NCBI lineage: Eukaryota > Metazoa > Chordata > Actinopteri > Kurtiformes > Apogonidae > Pseudamia > Pseudamia nigra. The sequence continues at coordinate 11,033 of JAQQAE010012330.1, read as the reverse complement.
CCCAGTCATGTTACCAGTTAACCTAATTAGTTGTAAAATGTTTTTTTTAATTTGCCCCAGTTACTTTTCCAGAATTTTGTTGCCTGTTACAAGTTTTTTAGATGTGTTTCACCATAAAATTAAAAATGCGTCATTATTTTCCATGAAATGGTAAAATGTCTTGGTTTCAACATCTGATATGTTCTTTATGTGCTATTGGGAATAAAATATGGGTTTACGAGATCAGCAAATCATTGTATTCTGATTTTATTCACATTTTATTTACATCCAAATTATTTTGGAATTGGCACTGAGCATTTACTCATTATGATTATAAAATAAAAATAATTTTTAGTGTGGTTTCTTTTACTGTACACACCACTGGTTGTGTGTATATTCTATTAATAAGTTCTTGTTTGTTATTTTTGATCTTTTTATTACTTGTTTTCACCATGAAGAACTTTGTATGTTGTGCTCTTAAATTGTAAATGCATTCCAAATGTGGTGGTGGAACTACAGGGGCACTTCATGTTATGAGCAGATAGGACTGTAGCCTCCGGTAAGAGCAAAGACGCAGGACTGTGTGTACACACACACTACATGACAGCTGGTGTACTGCTACCAACATCATTGCAACACACTGATCCCCAGATCTGGAATATCTGGCAGTAAAGTGCAGACTGTTTTACATGCCGTTTTGCAGCTGTTCTGGTCATAGCTGCTTAAATGGTCTTGCACTTGCACTTATACTTATATTGTGCCTTTCTACCGTACAGCACTCAAAGCGTTTTACACTGTTTTCCATTCACCCATTCATGCACACATCCACACACCAGCGACACTCACCGGTAGCAACTTGGGGTTTAGTGTCTTGTTCAAGGACACTTTGGCCTGCGGACATGAGAGGGGATTGAACCGCTTCCGGTTGATGGACAACCGGCTCTACCTGCTGAGCTGCAGCCACCCCGTTTACATACAGTACCACCGCAGGCTGATCCTGAGGTAGCACTGGAGGAGCTTCATGGATTCAGCTGGCTATTGATCACTGGGTATTGATCACTGGCTATTGAACACTGTCTGAGCAGTTATTCCAGAGGTTCACTCCTCTTACAGACAAACAATGACATGTAACATTTTTTTGTGCCTTTGACTTCTCAAATTAAAAATGTTCCCCTCAGGTGGTAATTACCATCCCTCATCTTGAATATCTTCTGGACACTAGTTGGTAAATTCCGTGTTTTCACATTATACATAAATTGCAAGGCAAAATAATCAACCAACTCTTTAAATTTTAGTGCATTTAGATGTATCAACAATGGATTCGTGGTTTCCTGAAATGCTTTGCTGCAAACAATTCGAATGGTTTTCTTCTGTAGTAGGTAAATATGGTTTGTATTTGTTTTGTAAGTATTGCCCCAAACCTCTATACAGTAAGTCGTACATGGAACCACCAAAGAATTATATAAAGTGAATAAGGCCTCTCACTTACAGAGTATTTAGCTTTGTATAATATTGAAGTAGATTTGGATATTTCCATTTTGACATTATTTATGTGTGGTTTACAGCTTACTTTATGATCAATAATAACTCCTAAAAATTTTATTTCTGCTACATTATCAATCTCAAATTCATTAATTTAAATTTTTCTAATGCCATCCAGGGGGCAAGTTCCAAATATCATAGATTTAGTTTTTCCCAAATGTGCTGCTAATTCAATTTGATAACTTACCTGTCTCCGATTCTTGAAAGGAACAATAGAGCTTCATATCATCTACATAAATGTGATAGAACTTGTGAGCTTTCCAACAGGGGTCACATATAATAATTAATAGGATGGGTCCCAGCACTGAACCCTGAGGAACATCACATGACGACACATTTGTATTGTTACTTTAAGATTTTAATGACTCACATAGAAATGCTCATATGCATAAAAGTACTTGAAGAAAAGTACAAAAGTATCTCATAAGAAACACTTATGTAGTGAGTTATTCCAGTATAATATATTGAGTTGAACCAGGTATTCGGTCAGTTTTGTTCATTTCTTTGATTATTTTTCTCATTACATTAGGTTTAAGGTTTTGCTCCTTTTTTAACTTAATCATTTTTTTTATTAGTGTTGTTGCTTTTTTCACTTTTTTGTCATCATTTTGTTCAGTTTTTGTTGCTTATTTTGAAATTTTTTAAACTTGTTTATCATGATTGCTTTTGATAATTTTGTTGTTTATTTGTTAGATTTTTGTCCCATTTTTGATGACTACCTGTGTTAATTACTTAACTTATACTTATTATGTACTCTGTTTAGCTTTGTTAATTTAAGCTGTTGTTCATTTTCTCATTTTGTTGCTTATTTTAATAATTCTTGTGATTTTTTATTCTTGATGATTCAGGTAGTTACTTTTTACATTTGTTCATCATGATTATAAAGTAATAATACTCCTCAGTGCTGTTTCTGTTTACTCTAAACAGCACAGGTTATGTGTTTATCCTGTTAACTATTTTTCTTATTTGTTATTTTTATCTTAATTTTACTTTTTTATGATTCATTTTTATTGTGAAGGACTTTTCACTTTTAAGTGTGCTATATTATGACTATATGCCCTCATTACAGTGTGTTGGTGTCCCTGGCCTCAAAGTGCATTGTTGACACTGTCATATCCTCTTCTGCTGTAGAGAAATAGTCTGGTTTGGTAAGATTTCTACAGAAACTAGTTTCAGCTCAAAAGAGGCAAGGCCAGAAGCTCCTCCTCCTCATTGATGAACAAAGCCTGTAGGTGAGTGAGACGTTGTCAAACTCTGACTGGTGAATAAAGCCGGCTGCTGTCTACACATTAGTCTCTCAGAAGGCAGATCACTTCAGTTCTGGGACACACGGGCTTGTACTTCTTTGAACAGGCCGACAGAGCATCATCATGGTTTCTGCAGGGAGACAGATGCTGGGTTTAGTTTTGGCCATCATCGGCTTTCTGGGGAGCATCATCGTCTGTGCTCTACCCACTTGGAAAGTTACAGCCTTCATCGGATCCAACATCGTCACTTCCCAGGTGATTTGGGAAGGTTTATGGATGAACTGTGTGACCCAGAGCACAGGTCAAATGCAGTGTAAAATCTATGACTCTCTTTTGGCTTTACCTCAAGACCTGCAAGCTGCCAGAGCACTCACGGTTATCGCCATCATCGTCGGACTGTTTGGAATCCTTCTTGGTGTCGTGGGGGGCAAGTGCACTAACTTTGTTGAGGAAGAAAAGCAAAAGTGTAAAGTGGCCATAGCAGCTGGAATTGTCTTCATCATCGCAGGCCTCATGGTGCTGATCCCTGTCTGCTGGACAACCCACACCATCATTCGTAATTTCTACAACCCTGTAATGATTGATGCCCAGAGGAGGGAGTTGGGGGCCTCACTCTACATCGGATGGGGTGCTGCAGGGCTGCTGTTCCTGGGTGGGGGTCTCCTCTGCAGCTCCTGTCCCCCGAGTGATGACACTTATGATGTGAACTACTCCAAGGCTCGCTCTGTGAACAGCAGCAAGGCCTACGTTTAGATCAAGTGGGACAATCTGCAGTTATTTTAGTCAAGTTTCAACTTTTGGAAAATTGTGACAAATGAAACTTAAATACAGTCGTGGTAATCAGTTTTGAAACATCAGATTTGTGTCAGTGCTGAAACATTTGTGCATGACTGTGTTATTACTGAAAATGATCAAACACATAATGAATGTTTTAAAATGAGATGCTTTTAAAATCTGTAAGTTTGTATGTTTTGCACAATTATGGACTGTTTTATTCAAATATCCTTATTTATCTTGTTGCTTCATAAAATGCAAAAAAAAAAAAAAAATCCATGTCACGTGAAAAAACATTATGCAATATTTGGGTGAAATCTATATTATGTTATGACTAAACCATGACACATTTGCTGCTATTTCTCTTACTCTTGTTGATCACACTGAGGATTTTATGTGAGTGATTCATATTAACTGTGAACTTTGTCACCTCTTTAAAGCTGGTCTGAATTTCTGGATGAAATAAATTATATACCACATGTCTATAAGAATGTGAAATGTGTGTCTTAATTTAGAAACAGCCACAGGGATGATGAATGAAACAATTGTGCAAAGCTGTGGATCTAGTTTTACAAGAGAACATGAAGGAATCCTTATAAACAAGCTTTGTGTGAAAGAAACAAAATTAAATGGTAACTGTGAAAGGATTTTCTGTGTACGTGTGTGTGTGTGTGTGTGAATACAGGCAGTGGAATAAAAAGTGAAAAAGCATATACTAGAATACTGCAATTATCATACATTTTGCTTCTTATTTAGCTAATTTCCATCATTATTTTGTCTCTTTTCCCTCTAACTTTGTTCATTTTGTTCATTATATTGTTTAGAATCAGTGAAGCCAGAGAGCACTAACCAACCAACATTACCTACATTTTCACCTGCATTTTAGACTTACTCCAAATTTGACAAAGCAATTTGCTTTTCGATAATTAAACACAATTGACTTACAACATTTGTCATGAAAAACATCATCAAGACATCCAATTCTAGTCTGAAATACTTGTAACTTTAGATAGTATTTTTTAGGGCGACCACTCGGTTTACGATCAGTGTTACTGAAGTTGTCAGTGGAGACAAGTCTTATTTGTTTTATTATCTATCTTGTTCATTTTTCTAAATTTACTTGATTATTCTGCTCATTTTTGCACATTTCCTTCCTTGGTTTATCCATTTTGTTTAACTTAATTGATCATGTGAACTTTTTTAGTCTACTCATTAAGGTGCAGCTGTAGCTTAGATGTAAGTGAGTACAGGTTTTCTGCAAAATAACGACTCTCAGAAGCACATTGTTTTGGATGTACAGTACATGTAAAAGGAGTAAATGTACTTGAGTACTCCCCACATGATGGAGAGTCCTCACAGTACACGGAACAGGTTATTTGTGTGTGTGTGTGTGTTTGCATGTTTCAAACAGGTTTTTCCTGCACATTGCCTACTGCTAGAATGAAACTAATTACATTTCTCCTCCTCACTCCACTCTTGTTACACATCCTCGTTATGCACACATTGTAGACATGCATAGGAAGATGTAGTCACAGTCTGGGCATTGAGTGTGCACATGTATTCACTTTAAGACCCAATTCAGTCAAATTCCCTTTTTTATCCCAGTTTTTTTTTTTTTTTTGTTTCCAGTCTGGTTTGTTTGACAATTTTTTTTTTTTAATCATGAAGCCAGAACTTTGACACTAAGAGGCCAATCATTCTTTGTGCTTTACACCAAATAATCTTGTCATAGATAAATAATGCGAGTTGGAGTAGGTGATGTCGAAGTTTCACAGCCGCCTTTCTCTTTCCTTGTCTTTTTGTTTTCTGTCACCCTCCCCCCCTTTGTCCCTGCAGAGTAGGTGTGGTGCAGCTCCACCTGCCCAGTAGTGCACAGGCAGTCGCTCAGATGACAGGAAAGAAAGAACACTCAACAGCAGGCGAATGAAGAGAGAAGAGACAGAGAAGGGGGAGGACAGGTTTAGAGGATAGGACGACGACTGGGGATACAAGGTGGGAGGGACAGGAACAGAGGAAAAGAAGACAGTAAACAAATGAGGCCATACTGAGGTACACCTGGAGCCTGAGTGGACCGTGCTGCGTCAGTCAGATAGATACTCTGTTGGAGGAAAAGTAAAGTGACGTAGACGTGGAAGAAAAAGGAAACGCCACAGACTGAGAACACGGAAAGAAAACAAAGACAAAGTGGTGGCCAGAAACACAGGAGCAAAAGGAGACATTACAGAACTTTTTGACGACTGCGTTGAGGTTCTCTAACCCCACTCCATGGCTTCTCTTGGGATGCAGATGCTGGCCAGTGCCCTTTGCCTTGTCGGCTGGGCAGGGGTTATCATCAGCTGCATCATGCCCATGTGGCGGGTCACAGCCTTCGTGGGCAGCACCATTGTCACGTCTCAGACCGTCTGGGAGGGCATTTGGATGACCTGCATCATTCAGAGCACAGGTCAGATGCAGTGTAAACCCTATGACTCCATGCTTGCGCTCAGTGCTGACCTCCAGGCTGCACGGGCACTTACTGTCCTCGCCATTGCCACAGGTGGTGTAGGCCTCATTCTGGCCTTTGTTGGAGGGAAGTGCACTCGTTTCTTGGATGAGGAGGCACCTGGGGTTAAGGCTAAAGTGGCTGTAGCAGCCGGGGCAGTGCTGATCACCACTGGGGTGCTGTGTTTGATCCCAACATCATGGGCAGCTGGAGCAGTGGTGAGGAAGTTCTACAGTGCTTCCATAGATGCTCAGCGGAGGGAGATTGGAGCTTGTCTCTACATCGGATGGGGAGCATCAATCTTGCTTATCCTAGGAGGGGGACTCTTCATCAGCTCAACATGCCCCATTAAAGCCCACGACACAGACAAGAGCCCCTCTGTGCGGTATCTGGTGGTCCGTTCTTCCAACGGGTCCAGTCATGTAAGTTCACATCATGGCAGGATCCCATCAGCTCGGTCTCAGCCGGTGGGAGCCGTCATGCCCCGGTCTCAGAGCTACGAGGGAGCATCTACAAAGTCTCAGCTGTACACGAGACCCCCTTGGGGAGATTCACCAGATCAGGGTTTAGGGCTGGAGTCTGAACGATCTTGGGCACCATCGACCAAGTCTCAGATGAAAAGGCCAGAGTCGATAAAGTCAGAGCAAAGTGAAGCACCATCCACAAAGTCTCAGCTGAAACAAGATGAAGCACAAGATGATTCAGAGTTAGTGAAGAGTGACAATGAAGATGCATCATCAAATCCTGCAAAAACCTACCTATAATACACAGAATACAAGTGTTTCATAAACTCTGCTTATAATTTGTTTACTTTTTGTGGTAGTTTACAGATAATGCTCAGTTAATAATGCTAGTGTCATGTTATGGTTTGGTGATATGTTTTAAATGAAGAGCGTCTGGCTTACTTTCATCAGTAAGCAGATGAAAACAAGCTTTGATATGTACTGTCCCCCACTGTTTCAACACAGTGTTGCAAGGATACTAACTTTTTTGTAAAGTTTGGATTTTAATACTTTACTTTTGCCCTGTTGACTTTACACTTAAAATGAGGTCTCATGGTTAAATGCACTATGCAGTAAGTGAATGAATGCAGCATAAAACTGATGGACACTGAATGCAGCACGACAGATAAACAGCATGAAAGTGAGAAACAGAAACAATATACAGTGCTTAACACATGACGTATTTGACCACCTGTCCTGTTTGTCTCAAAAACATTCAACCACTAAAATGAATGTTTCTGTTCAGGAATGCAAGTAAACAACTGTAATTTGGCATCTTAATCAAAAAAATAATAATGTGCCTTTCTTTGTTTCTGTTTTTTTGTAAAACAGTAACAAGAGTAATTATATTTTAGCAATAAAAATATTTTGATTACATTTCAGAAACAGAAAAAATGATTTTGATGATTACCAGTGGCATTAATTGTGGGCAGCTGTGGCATAAACCTTACACTCGGTAGAGGTCTAGTAACTTAAGCAGTGTATTTGAACCAGTTATTACTTTACACTGAAGGACTTTAGTTCAGTTGATAAGCACTATGGACATGTTACACTATATTGTTATCAGGAGTTTAAAATATTTTTATACATATTTTGTTTTTGTCTGTGAAATGCAACTATTTAATACATTATGTACAGATTATACTCTTTCTTAGCCAATAAAGTTTGATCTGTTAATCATTCTAACAGTGATGTATGTGTTTTCTCCATGTATTTCTGGGGGTTATGCATGTCAGAGTGTTAAACCCATTGTACTCTAGTCTTCTTTTAGCATCCTCCTGGACTCTGTGTGGTTATTTCGATCCACAGGACAAACTGGTTTGACAGAGAGTGGATAAACCTGAGAGGAAGGAGTCGCTCTGCATTTACAGACAATCCACACTCGGTTTCAGTGAATCATGTTCTTCTTTTGTTTATTCAAATGAAACAGAATGTTGTCTTTGCGTGCACAGGAAAATTAAAAACACACAAAAAAGAAAACAGCAGATTAAAAGCTGCAAGATATAACACATAAAACGCTGTTACCCATATAACTGCAACATAATGAAGGTGAATTAAAGAGTAATTTAAAGACATGAATATTGCATCACTAAATGTTCACAGGCTTAGACATAGGTGTAGAGTTCACGGGGTGGGTGTCGGGGGTCGGGTTCACCCCTCACAGTATTAGGAATATTAGATAAATGTACATTGCCATATGTATAAAAAAAACCCCTCTGCTTTACATAAATAGTTATTCATTACTGTTCTTTGTCTTGATTACTTTGATTTTTTGGTTGATTTTTTTTTTAGATTTTTAGATCTAAACTCTTTTTCATTTTGTTGATTTAATGCAGAAGTGTTCAGCCTGTGGCTCTTTAGCCCCTTCCCAGTGGCTCCAGTAGTGTTGTACAGTGATGGAAGTAACACATACAAATAAATAAATCAAAATGAGAAAACAAGCACTAGATCAACAAAAAAAAAAAGAAAAAATTGACAACAAAATAAACAAAATGATCAAGAAAATGAACAGGGTTAGACAATCTAATCCATAAAATAACTAAAAATGACCAAAAATAAGCAAAAGTATAAAATAAATTAGAAAACTAAAAACAATCAAGAAAATGACAAAAAAATAAGAAAAATGATTAAAATATTGGGAAAAAAAACCCAAAACATTCAAGAAAATAAACTAAATAGTCAGGTAAATGAATTCAAATGAACAAAAGGTAAAAAAAAAAAAATCACAAAACTAATCAAGGAATTGAACCAAAATGAATAAACTAATTTTAAAAGATGAACAAAAAGCAAAGTAAATAATCTGCAAAATGAACAAAAATTAGGAAAAATGAAAAAGCAACTAATAAATTCTACAAAAATGAACATAAAAACAACAAAATGAACAAATTAAGGAACAAAAAAGAATATACACTCTGGTGTTGCCATGTTGCCAGTGAGAACATGAGTCATATATCATGTGGTACATAAAGAGTGTGAATATTTTTTTTGGCTCTCGACATCTATTTTTCCCCTTCCTGTTCAACAATGGCTCTTTAGATTGTAGAGGTTACTAACCCCTTATTTAGCCTTTATTTTGTTCATTCTGTACAATGTATTGTTGTGAATGACAGCATATGCAAAATCTACAATATATGTTAAAATATGTTAGAATAATTAAATCTTTATTCTTATACATCTCAGTCATAAAATAAATAAAATGCCATGATATATGAATTAATTTAGCACACAATAAAAAGGTACAGTAGTTGTATTGTCACTTGATTATAAATTTTCTTCCCATTTTGTTGCTCAATTTAGTTCATTCTGTTGCTTGTATGGATTTCCTGTGTTATTCTGTTCATTTTCTCAATTGCTTTACTCATGTCTGTTCACTTTGTTAATTTTCTTGTTAATTTTCTTTAGTCCCGTCATAAACGTGTGCAGAAGAGTGTTTGGCAAAATTAAAACAATAACAATCCACCAGTAAATGATGTTTATTGTTAAAAAGTGACAATTTCCATTAGGATCCAAAGATGCAAGAATGAAAATATGAATTTGAACTTTTGATATTTGTGCTGAAATGAACAAGATAAGCAGTAAATCAACAAAATAAAAAGGAAATTAATAAAAGAAATTAACAAAAATACTCAAGACAATTAATGAGCAATAATGAAGAAAATACTCAAGACAATTAACAAAAATGAACAAATTAATCAAAAAAGAAATGAATATAAACAGAATGAATATAAATAAAATATATGCAAACAAAAAAGAAAGTAAAATCAACAAAACGGCCAAGTAAATGGTGAAAGTACCCATAAAATGAGCAAAAAATAACATAAAATCATCCTTGATATTGGGAAATGGGAAATGGCAGCTTAAAGCTGATTAGAACCATTATGGAACATTTTATGACAATTGGTAGAAAATGGATGGATGCATTACTTATCAATTGTACAGAGGGTTAGAAGATGGTACCTGAGCCCTGATGGCCCTGTTCACCTCACAGTCTGGTGAAACACTGCCATCTGATGGACACACCTCCATCAAAACACTGAATATTCCCATCAACAAGAGCTGCCGTTATATGATTAATTTAAAAAAGAAGCACAAATGTTCACAATGAGTTTTCAGTGCAAGTAAAATGGGTTGGAAATGCCATATTTATAGTTTTGCACTTTAACAGATACCCCCTATTTTTCGTTTAATAAGTGAACTACTGTACTAACACTGTGTCTACTGGACTTTATAATCCTTACATCAATGTAATGGCACTTTGTCGCCAGGAGATGGTGATCTGGTGCAATTGTGGGTCCTTAGGGAGACACCTCTGCGCAGGCGCACTGCACAATAAAACAAGCACCAGCAGAGCAAGACGTAGCTTTGGTCGTCTCTGTTTTTGGTTCCCTGGCCTGTGTAACCCTTGTGTAGCAGGAGAATGGGACGTTCGCGCGCTCGCTTTCTCCTGCGCTGAGTAATTACATCCGTTGCGGCGCATATAAGGGGAAGTTGTTACCGCTTCCCTTTCTCTTGCTCCTGGCTTGGAGGTGCAGTGGTATTCGGCGTGGCCCACACAAGCGGCTTCAAGTATGTTAATGGCGGGTTTGCAATTTTGTTACTACTGTTTGAGGTCGTATGCTGCGCACTTATTTACCGCTGTTTGCAGGCAGAGTTCTGGTGGGTTCCCTGCGCATTCTGGCCGTGACACTGATGCTAATATCTTCTGTTCAAAGGTCGTTGTCCTTTCCAGTAGTATATGCCCAGCAAGCCAGCAAAATATGGGATCAAGTCATGGGTGGTTTGCGATGCCAAATCAAGCTATGCTTGGAAAATGCAAGTCTATACCGGGAAGCCGACCAGTGGATGCCCAGAGAAGAACCAGGGGATGCGAGTTGTGCTTGATGTGACAGAGGGACTGAGGGGTCACAATGTGACATGTGACAATTTCTTCACCTCTTATGAACTCGGACAGCAGCTCCTGAAGAGGAAGATCACCATGGTTGGTACAGTTCGAAAGAACAAGCCTGA
>JAQQAE010012329.1:0-13217 GCA_029823295.1 Pseudamia nigra | reverse complement strand
GCGGCCGTTAGAAAAATCTATAAATAGGCCGCATCATTGTATAAGCCGCAGGGTCGGCAATGTGTGACAAAAGCCGCAGCTTGTAGTGTGAATATTACGGTAATTAACATAGCTTCCTTTTCAAATAATAATAATGAATAAATGTACAGGTAGGGGTGTGTAATACATACTTTATATGTTAGTTTGTTGTGGGTTCAGAACGGATTAATTGGTTTTACATGTATTACTATGGAAAAGGTCGATTCGCATAACAAAAAATTTGCATACAGAACGTGACGCGGGAACGGATAAAATTTGTTCTGCGAGGTACCACTGTATTTTGTTTTTGTTTTGTTTTCATGATTATAATGCTCCTTTCTATTCGTCTTGTGGATTATCTTGTGAATTTTTGTCTATTTTTGTTAACATTATTTAATACTTTTTTATATTTTGATCAGGTTGTGAATTATTATATACATTTTTGTTACTTTTGTTGTTTATTGTAATCATTTTTTGTTGATTTTTTTGTTTAAATTATTTAGTTTTCATTTGTTTATTTTCTAAAACGTGTCCACTTATTCATTTTTTGTTAATTACTGGATAACTTTCATTTTCTTGATCATATTAGTGTAATTGTTTTGTTGAAGATTTGTTTTATTAATTATTTTTTGGTATTTTCTTTATTATATTGCTCCTTTCTATTCATTTTGTGGATTATTTAGTGTGTTATTGACTATTTGTGCATTGTTTTATAGATTTTAATTAAATTTGATGAGTAATTTATTCAATTTTGTTAACTACGTTGATCATTTAGTTCTATGTTTATTTTCTTAAATTAGTCTTTGTTGGTTTGTCTTTTGTTGTTTTCTGTGTGTTGTTTTTGTGCCTTTACTAGTTTGATCATTTTGTTTTGGTGATTTAATTTTTATTTACTTGTTATTTTTGGTTTATTGTCTTTACTTTTTACTCCTTTTGTACTAACGCCTCTGCACTAACTCCTTTTGTTAGTCTTGTGTGTTGCTTTTTTCATATTTACCCATTTTGTTCTTTTATTTTGTCATTTTGTTCCATAGTTTGTCCATTATTTGCGTTGCTTTAGTGCTTATTCTGTTCACTTTGGTTTAAATTTGTGAACACAGTATGTTGAATGTTAAGTTGTTAATTTGGAGTTGCCATATTGTTATTTTTGTGGTGGGGTGAGGGGTGGGTGATCTAGTCATCCATAGAGTTCAGTTAAAGCCCACAAATTAATATATGGTGAATACTGGTGTTGTGTATTGCAAGGACAAGACAATGTCCACTATTGAGCTACTTATTCATTGTCATTGCACTTGACCAGCGGCCCAGACAAGGAGGATATCGCCATCTTTCAGCTGCCAAGGATATCCTGGTCAGACGTATGTTTGTTCCCTCAAAGGAAGGCAACAAAGGTCCGAATGAGGAAGTGAGGACTTTACACAATGAATGTGATGGAAAATTGTTTTTAATCTCTGAATCTGTAGCCTTTGAAATTGTCTTTTGTGAAAGCATGAGAGAGATTTTTCCCTCATAGGTATGCATAAGCAAAGAAGCTGCAGGTTTTAGAATAAATAATAAATAACCAAGAAGGGAACTGTGGGTCCCTAACATCCCTGTCATTATCTCTATTGCAGTCTATCCTCTACATTTCACTTTTCATTCCCTGTAAGGGATTCACTGCCACCATTCAAACTGGCTCCACTGAGACTTTAAAGGGTCAGGATCTTTGGACACTTGTGGTCCCCCAGCTTGAGATGGGACAGACTTTATTAGCCTGATCGCCTTTGAAGTCCTTAAAATGACTGTGAGAATCTGTGCCGCCTGATCAAAGGAGAAAAGAAACATGGAAATGGAAATAATGCACTTTGAACACTTCTGCTTCAGCTCACAAATCACACAGAAGACCTAAGTACTTGCACTTTAAATTGACATAATTATGACTACTAATTACCTTTAATAAAAATCAGAGGACTCGTGCCAGCCCCGGTGCTCAATTCAGACTTAGACTCAGACTTGTTGCTCAGATCTGATTATTTTGTTTGACGGTTCACGCTATGATTTTTAAATTATGGCGGATTCCATTGTGAATTTACCAGCCTTGAATTAAGTCATGTCCACAAAACCAGCAGGATTAGAAATGTTCACATCCTTTGCTTTAGTAAAATGTAGATTTCACTGTGAAAATAGTCATTGTGTTGTAAAATGGTCCCTTGAGGTGCAAATGTTAGTTATGTCTGCATTCATTTTAAAGCACAGGTTATTAGACTTAATTCATAGTATCTCCGTGAGTCTCTCTAGTGCAGAGATGTGATGTATGTCAATCTACAATGAAGTAAAACTCACCTGAATACTGATCTGACTCCTCACACCTAAAGATTCCATATCTCACCACTTAAATTTATACCCATAGCTGTTATACATGATATGGACAAAACCCTTGGGATGCATGACCATGACACTGACAGGGACTGTAATTTCGCTGTATTCAAATACAGATGCACCCTATGGACAAAAGTATTGGGACACCTCACTGTTGCACATAAAGGAACTTGGACATCTCTTTAAATCCATAGGAATCCGTTTATATCTAGCTGATCCAAAATGTTGGGTCATTAGCACTAAATAAATGAATAAAAATGAACAAACACAAGACCTGTGAATAAAAATGTTCGATGTTTTTCATTTTTTGTTCACTTTTTTGATTATTTTTGCTCATTTATCATCATTTTTATTCACTTCGTTTATTACATTGTTCATTTTTTGGATTATTTTGTTTTGTTTTTCAGTGCTTTTGAACAGGCTAGTTTTGATAAGGATTGCTATAGATTTGGAAAGGGATGCTTATTTGTCTGGGTTCACCAAGTGTCCAAGCACCTCTGTCCATGGTGTCCATGGACTTCATGTTGACAAAATAAAGTTTGGTGCATTGACTTTTTCTGTGTTTCTCTTTCTACGTCTGCCACATATCCTCTGATTTTATTGCAATATGATTTGTCCTCCCACTTTTCATCAAAAAACAGCCCGACTTGGCTGAAATGCAAATTATTCCAAGGTGATCTGGAGTCAGATTCTCGTTAAAGGTTATAAAGGTTTTATTTTACATCACAGGTTTTACATAAGACTCAAACCCTCCAAATATGTATTTTCAAGGTATGGGACCTTTAAGTGACAATGCAAAAATATCAGCTGTGTTACTGAGAATCACAGTCAGTCTTCTGATGCAAAATTATCATTTATGTCTAAAGATAAAATGGAAACGTTAGCTTGAAAAGACTATACCACAATAACCACGGAGTACACAGCTATATTAATGCAGACACAATGGTTTTCCAAATTCCCTGGAAGACATGAACTTAAATTTCCATGAAAAGACACAAGTTTTCGTTGCCCATGAGTGGATGAGCAGAAAATTAGAAAAATGGCCCAGATGATGAGAATGGTGCTGACAGATGACATGTAAAGTGTTTTCTGTCATGCTGAGAAGGAAAAAAAAATCTATTTTTTTAGGCGTTTGGCAGATTACGGAGTTGGTTGTGATCAGCCAGAAGAAATAGATCAGGGCACATTACAGAGCTCAGCATGAACAGTTTGTTTGAAGCGCTGAGTCACAGTTAATGCCAGATATTCAGTGTCATTGTAACCGACAGTGCCCAGAGTTTACAGAGGATTAATCATAATTCTTTGTGCATCTCTTCCAAAAAATACAAAACAAATGCTTTTCCCTGAATGTCCCTGAAGGAAAAAAACAAACCCTGTCACTCTACCCTCTAACATAGTGAATTATAATCTTCACCAGTTTAACACTCAAAAGAGAAATGAATTATAAGTGACCACAACATTTCTCTTTTTACTGTAAATGATGCACATACCATAGTACTTTATTCTGTTTTAAAGGTAAAAGATAAGAGGTAGAGGATAGAGATTCAAAATGAAGAAAACAAGCACTAAATCTAATATGAATAGAAGTTCAAAATGACTATAATACAAAATATATGACCCCAATTCCGAAAAAAAGTTGGAATTAAATCAAATGTAAATAAAAACAGATTACAAAACCCTGTAAATCTCATAAACCCATATTTTATTCCGAAGAGAACGTAAACAACACATCATATGTCGAAACAGAGACATTTTACAGCTTCATGGAAAATATTAGCTCAACAACAAAAGGCTGGAAAAGTAACTAAAGCATTTGACAACTACTTAGGTTAACTGGCAACAGGTCAGTAACATGACTGGGTTTAAACAGATTTTAGAGACGTAGAGCGTCTCGGATGTAAAGATGGGCAGAGGGTCACCGATCTGCCACAAACTGTGCCAAATGTAAAACTGCAAAGACTTTGAAGATCCCACCATCTCCAGTGTATAATACTGTACCATCAAAAGATTCAGAGAATCAGGAGGAAGGTAAAGGAAAACGTTAAAGTGTTCTGTGGTCAGATGGACGCCTCAGACCATATTGAATGAGCCTTGGCTCAGAGAAGACGGCAGCATGTCTGGATCGCGTTCACATTTGGCTTCGAATGAAAGTTCACTACAGAATCAAAAGAAAGAAAAAAATTATAATAATAATAAAGATGAGAATAATCATGAAAGAAATGAATAAATACAGTCACATGAACAAAATAATCAAATGAACAACATGAGCAAATGTGAGAAATACTCTAATCCAAATTAATGACAAAATAAGCAAAAATGAACAAAACAATCAAGAAAATTGAACAAAAATAAACACAATAAGCACTAATCTCACAATCATCTAACCTTGAGCATGTTGTACAGTTTTTCTGTCTTGATGTCTGACAATGAACCATGTTTAATATCATGTGTTTTACATTTATCTGGATCTGTCACTGGATTAATGACAATTAATGTGACCTCTACATTGTTTTTACCTGTAGATAAAGAACACAATATATGAGGCTGGACTAAAATGCAGAGTGTAAGGCTTCTCTTATGAATACTTCTATGTGAGTCATTTTAAAAGTAACACTCCTTTTACTTGCGTACTGCTTATGTTTACTCTGCCCCTCACGGTGACAGTAACAGCTGTTCTCCTCATGTGGGCTGAGGTGCCTTCAGGTCTATCATTTCCTTTTCATCATCGCCCGGAGACACTGGTTCCCTCACTGAGCTGCTGATGTGTGTCCAGACCTACAGTATCTCTGCTCCCGGAGATAGAAGCAGCAAACTGAGAGCTTCCTGCTCCTCTGAGGCTCCTGTATCTGCGTCACTGCCTGATAATCGTGACTTTACCGGCAGCCTTTATCTGAGCCAGGAACTGCCAAAACGGATGCACACTAATATGGAGCCAGGTTCCCTAACAGGGCACTGTGCGGGGGTGTCGGGATCTGGACACTCATCAGTGATCACAGTATCAAAGGTGCATGTGTCAACAAGTGCCCTGCTTTATTTATATCCCCCCACACCACGCGGGGGCAGGACATGTGCGGCACTTTTATCTGACACTGAGTGACAATGTGCGACTGTCTAAAGGACGAGTTGCAACTAGGAATTTATAGAAAAACAGGTTATATTCTGTGGATGGTAAATGAGGTAAGGTGCTATACAGCTGAGGTCAAAATTATAAGCCCCCTCTATGAAAAATGGTGTTTAAAAGAGAAAGTTATTTTTAATTGCAAACAAAAACCACAATGAACAGATCAAAAATTATTAACCCCCCCAAGAACTGACCATTTTCCAGGCATGATACAAACCACTATGTGCAAAAGTTGCACTATTTTTTTTTCTTGCACAAGTCTTTTACACTGCTTTTCCCATTCACACACACTCATTCATACACCAGTCACTTAATGATTTTGTTTTTTTTTATCATGTTGCAATTTTGCACCTTTTTGGTTTATTTTGCTCCTTTCACATTTGTTCATTTCTTCCGTAATTTTGTTAATGTTACTCATTTTATTCCTCTTGTAGTTGTTTTTTTGATTTAGTATGCTAATAATTTTGTAATTGTTGCAAGTTTACATTGCTTCTTGTAGTTTTGGTCATCATATTTATTTTGCTTTTTACTTAGGTTCAGTATATTACTTTTAGATTTTGTAATTTTGTTGATAATGTTGCTGTTTGTTTCATTTTAGATCCTTATTTTTCAGATGTTTATGTTTTGTTCATTTAGTTGAATTATTTGTGCTGCTCATTTCACAAGTTATTTTCTTAATTTTCTTGTTTTTTTGCAACTTATTTTGTCAGTAATTTTAAGTTTCATTACTTGCAGCTCAGTATTAATTTTAACGTTGACGTTAATATGAATAAAGCATACACATCTATCAGACTGGCACCAAAAAAACCCTAGTGCACTGTTGCACAGGTATCTGTTACTGACCTGGTGTGTGGTTCAATCAGCCGGCAGTCACAAACCCTGGAGAGCTGAGTGTTGACTGTGAGGTCACTGAGGAGGTCATGACTAACTCTTCACTGCCCACCTTACTCTAGAAGAATCCTAATCACTGCACTTCAGATGCAACTTAGCTCAAAAGCACGTAAAGTAGTTTACTCTGAACTTTTCCTGGCAATTTTAATAGATTGTTCCACTTTTTCACACTTCATTTATAGATTTTCAAATGGCATATAGTAAGGTTGTAGTTCTCAACAATGGTCCTGGTCTTAAAGTAGACATACTATACCATTGATTTACTTCTCACATTCCTAAAATTCATATTTAAAATTTCAGCTCTGAATACCGCAGGGATCCTTCATTCTACCTTGTCCATATGCTCTCAAATGAACTCCTGTGGACCACACCTTTTGGATCTGTGCCATAGATACCATCAGATTATCCTAGGATGTCAGGATGGTTTCAGAGGTTCTGCAGCTCCTTAAGGACTGAATGAGGGCAGTGATTATTTATTTATACTAAAATGACTTGTTCGAGGTCCAGTTATCTATGAAAGGGCTGACTGGTGTCCTCCTTTGAATGAGAATTTTTCATTATTACGGCCACTGGAGCTGGTTAATAGTAGGAAGTGACATTACACTTTATTTTTCTGAATGTGTCTTCTTTCAGTATGATAATCAGTTATGAGATGGAGTAATTTTAATTGAAAAAACAAAGTTCCCATATTGCAATGGCAGCTACTTACAGTAAATATGAATACTGTCTGATTTCTCTCTTCTATGACAGTAAATTGAACGTCTCAAAGGAATACATTTGAAACACTTCAGTTTTCTGACATTCTACACTAAACAATTTCTTCATTAAAAAAAAAAAACTGACAAGATTATTCTGCAAAGTGTAAGTTAGTTGCAGCCCTTCTGTTTTGGATCTAGTCTGTTCTCAACCATGTTTCACTCTCTAAATCTTTGTCTCAGCTGCAACTCTAGTATGTGGGTTATGTATTTTACAAGTCTGGATTAATAACTGAATGACTAACAACAAAGATTAATTTACAAACAAGCTTCTAAACCACATGTCCAAAAAAGGTCTTTAATAAATAGTGGCAAACTGACTGACTTTAAAAACATCAGCAGCTTCGTCGAGGCAAATATGAAACACTTAGACACGTGCTGGACGCTCTAATACCATTGTGTTTGGGGTACGATTACCATTGGTATATACAACACACAGGGTAGAAGTTACAGAGAGGGTGGCGAGATTATTAAAAGTCCTGAAACATTATAATGTGCTTGACCAAATATGAGCACTCTCGTCATTTTATCACATTTTAAAAAGGTAATTTTGGTGGGGAATTTCAAAAAGGTCAAATGTGACAAACCTGTTTGAGCAAGTGTCTGAAATGTTTGGACAAACAATATGTTACTTGATCCCACAAAAGATGTCAGAAGGTGAATCGTTTCCTTTGAACCAAAAGACAGATAACAGAAAGCATTGGCGCCCCCTCACACACACGTGCAGTTAACATTCCACAGAAGCAAACATAACAGGAGAAGTTGAAGTCTGTAGAGGGAATCTGACATGCTGGGGGCTATCTGCTCACCCCATCCGCCTACACACACACACATATTCTCTCAATTGCAATGGTGAGTGGTGAAGGGTCCCCATCTTTACATTATCTAAGTGACAACTAGTGGAGTTCCGGGTGTGCAGCCAGGATCATACGGTCCGTGCCTCGCTGTCTGTTCATTTCCTCAATGTTTCATGTTGGTGTTGTTCTTTGAAGTGCTACTGCAGAAACAGTATACTGAAAGCCATGATGACACAGCAGCAAGCCACCCAGGGACTCTTCCGCTCACCTACAGTGAAGACAAAAATAATCATTGGTAACTATTGACTGAAATGTCAAAATTAAATGAACACCAAATCAAATGCAACTCACCTATTCTGGCACATTTCCAGAAAATTCCTAGAAGCCTAAAATATAAAAATTATACAATTACAAGCAGAAATCAACTTTTTCCCAAAATTTTACTGCTTCTACAGTCAGTGGTTGTGGTAAAAGCTGGTTACTTTGTAAAGTTATCGATATAATACAGATACAGCTATCACTTTTGTCATGTAAGGAGTGCTCCAAGAAAGAGACAAGAGGGAAATCTTTTATGGCTAGTGACAGCTGAGGCAAACGTGGCATTCCAGGCCTTCACTTTCCTCATCAGTGTGACTGTGACCAGTTACTTTCATACTGACCCATATGTTCCTTTGTAGTGTTTTCTTGTACATAATTAGAACGTTTGTAAACTAAATGTTCTTTCATTAAGGCCTGCCTTTCCCAAGATGTGCAAGGGAACCTCTTTTTGCTTTTCCCCCCTCAATTTTATTGATTATTTTATTTATTTTGCAACTTACTTTGTTCATTTTGTTTATTGTAAAGTTCATTTTCTTGATAATTTTCAAGGTTGCATTGTTCATTTTTCTGCTTATTTTGCATTTCTTCATTTTGATGGTTATTTTATAATAATATAACTTGCAAATTCATTCTTTTTCACCAATGCAAACACAACTGTTCAACTTTGATGCCAACTGCTACAATAGGGTTGAAAAGCAAAACAGTGCAATTTTCAGACTCAAGTACATCAAAAATTCTTTGTCTAGGTCTTTAAATGTTAAATAAAAATGAACAAAATTTTAACATCTTATCTTTGCCTTTTAAAAAATAAAATATGGAAATATAATGTGACATAATGTGGATTAATTCATCAGTAAGGAGCTGTAATAACAAATATGTTATGGTAGTTTAAAATATAAATTTCTACACAGTATTTGGATTCCAGGGAGAAGTGGGATTTATCTTTGGAGTTTTGTGCAGAAAAAGTTGGGAAACCAGTAATTTATACAAATGCTTCTGTTTTCACAGTATGCTCAGATTTTCTCAGCACAAAACTGAATTTTTGTTTGGATATGGTATTCCCCTACGATTCTAAGCTTATGCCCACTACACAAGTGTGATTTGCATGTGTGGCAACAAATCAACACAAACAAAGGCTAATTTCTTAATCAACAAATCAGTCAAGAGGGAAAAGTATTAAATCATCCCATCTGCCACTCTGAGTTTCATGTGTTTATCTGAAAAAGACATCCCTCTCTGCACCAAGGATGAGTGGAGTGCACATTATTATGTTGGGCTGTGCAAGACCCATTACAAATGAATCATGGAGTTTAGACAGCCAAGAAAAACAGTGATACAATAACCACGAATGTTTAGGCCTTCTGCTACTTTACTTGACTGAGTGTATGAGCTGAACGAACAAACTACTGTCCATAGTCACTTACAGAATGGTGTCTATATGCAGGACTCAGATATGGACAAGACAGTTTGATTTCTTAAATACATAATGCCACCAGCTTTCTGCCAGGAGATTTTTGAGTGCTTTTTCAAAGTATTTCTATAAGCAGTAGCACCATCTTTCTCTAAAGCAGCAGTGCCATCCATCTCAAAAGTTGACAGAATAAAGATATGACAGGGCTCAATAAACATGGCATGTTCCAAGTCAATTTGTTCAGACAGGGACACAGGATAGTGAGAACAATATCCACCTTTTCAGCAGAAAAAAATTAACATCACAGATTCACACATCATTTTGTGTTTTTGGCTTTTGAATAATTACTGTGACATCTTGCAGTTTGCCTGTGTGTCTATGACAGGACTGGGAAGAGTGGAGTTAGATGATTTTGGTCTGCTTTCTGCATTAGAATTTTCATTAAGGTTTGTTTAATAAATTATAGGAACTTCAAAAATTACAATGTTGACCTGTAAGACATTAACCCCATCTAATTATTCTAACTGCTTCTATGCATGTTGGACCAAATGCTATTTTTGCATTTGAACTAAAAATAAACTGGATGCTAACATTTGCTCAGTTTGTTTCATCAGCACTCACCGCGACATACTCAACATTCATTTCTAGAATTACATACCGATGCACTGCAATGTAATATAGAAAGTTGTTTATTTAGAAAAAAAAGACTGAACTCATTGAAAAGTACACTAGTAGACCGTTCATTTTTACTGGTGAATTATTGAAAGCCACATAACAAGAACTTGTGATGAGCTCAGTAATGTGTGACATTTGTGAAATTGTCTCCTGCTAAGTGAGTTTAAGACAGTTCCTCATTGAGGACACTTTCAAAAACAATGCTGTTAAGTGTAGTGGAGAGTATCTGCTCATACCCAGTTTTGTTCTTGTCTAACAGGCTGGGAGCCAGAGCTCTGATGTAGGCACAGGTACAGATCAGAAGAAGAATCACTGTCAGCAGTGACTGGAAGTTGAAAATGGCTGACTGCGAGGTGAAGAAAAGACAATGATACTTCAGGGTAGAATTTTTCAATTGTAGGTTCTCAAAAGTGAATACAACATTTTCAAGTGTTTCAAGTGCTGTCATCAGTCAAGTGTTTTGCAGAACCGAGGCTGTGATTGTGTTGTGGTAAGGAATGTTGTTTCCCCAGCTGTTCGTTTACATTCTCTGTGTTGGCTGTGCATTTTCAGACAACATAAAACAACTTGTTACAACTACCGGGCATCTAAATATTATTTTATTAAATGAGCCACAAAGTTAAAATATACAGCATACGGTATACTGTGTTGAAAGAGTGCCTTGTCTATATAGATGTGATATTTTTTTTGATTAATTCGGCATATCCCCTCATAATATAATTTAACAATACCTACAAATATTACGTCCTCACTCACCACTTGTCGTTGCTCTTGTCAGCTGTGGTGAAATCACTCACCATCAACGGCTTAATCTGGCGTCCCTAGTTACAGTGTATGGGCTCAGCTAACCTGATGTATTACAATTATCCAGAGACTCAAATCTATAAATATGTGCATTCAACACTTAGGCAACAACAGTGATTGCAGAAGGCGTGGCCACGGCACTATATAGATCTAAAATCAATACGTATCCCTTACTTTGAAACATAAAGCTGAATCCCCTGAAACGTGCTGATGCACAGTAACGCTACGTGGCACAACAACATCTCAACACACAGCGAGCGGCGCTCGCGCTTCTGCTAGTCATATGTGTTCAGTAATGGCATCATCATGTTTGAAAGAAGATCACAATTTTCCAAAGAAGTTCACGGTTTTTACAACATTGATTTAGTTAAACATAAAGCGGCTCGCGGAACTTAAATTGCACACACTTACCTAGCCTGCTGGAGCTAGCTAATGCTAACAATCTGATTGTTTAACATTCATTTTGCACTGTTTATCGACTCGTGGGCGTATTGTAATGCACACGCCAACAACACGTGACTCGGGAAACACATACATTTGCGTAAAATAGCTGAAGCATTCGTTTAATGACAGAAGCTTACCATTTTTGTTTAGAGTCAAAGCCACATCACACTTCCTGCTGTATGAGCTTGCATTACGTAACCACGGAGCTTTACGTAGCGTAAGCACGCACTCCGTCATAAACTCATTTTCTGATTGGTTGAGACTGTAAGAGTTGAAAGTTGAAACTCCTCTCAAAGTGAGTCGTCAGTGAGCTACTGCAGTAGTATTATCAACCCACACAAAAACGACTTCGTTTGGATGTAGCAGTAATTAATCCGTAAGTCTTTGGACAAAGCCCTAAGTATTTTAAAATATATATTAATTTGTATTTTACCCTGACCGTAAATATAGCGAATTTGTTGTCACTTCAGGAGAAAACCAACTCGGTAATATTTAATCACAGCCAGCACTCCAATAAAAACAAATGAAACACATTAAAATCATCCACGGTTAAGGCTCGTTGCCTTATATTTAAACGAATATTGTCCATAACAATATATTCTACCGATAGCGCCGGTGTGACACCAGTAATTTAGGGTTAGGAAGTACAAAGCCCGGAAGTTGTATTGTTATTACGTAATTCTCCTCTGTGATTGAACAAACCTCTGAGGTGTCACATTTGAAAGACAAGAAAGCGACGACCATAAATCCTTGGTTGAAACCTTACGAATTTATAGGTTCATGATAGATCCTATTTTCTCAGGGTAATCATGTTCTAGTGACGTAAAAGTGAAATGTTTGTGGTCCACTTTTCTCAGAGTTTTTGCAATGGAGTCCCCTCCCTTTAACCAGCCACACAGCATCTTGATTGCATTTAAACTGTGTTGCATAAATCCCTCTCCATCCTTCTATTCCAGACGCTCCTAGAGAACTCTCCATGTAAGAAATAACCTGTCAAATTATAAACCACACATAAATAATCCTTTGCATATTTCACAGTAAAAGTGAACTTAAATGAACGGAGAGCCCAGTTTCTGAGAGCAAGAGATGAGCATGTGTAGGCTTCAAAAAGACTCATAGTCTTAATGTAATTATGTTTTATAGTTTACAACACACTGACCACCTTCTAGTGTACAGTATAGTATATACAGGTCAGTGTATTATTTATTGGATCCAGGTTTGATAATATTCATTATTACATTTTTATTGATGTATAATTACCTGACGATAAGAATCATTGTGTTTTTATTACCTTAAAATAAGTCACTTATGTCTGCGGTGGGACAGAGTCCTCTTCCAGACCCTCCACTGTGTTTCTACAGCAGCTTAGAATGTACAGTCCAAACACTGACTCCAGTGACGGCCTTCACAGCCACTGTAGGCTTCTTAAACCCTTCTCAATGAATACAATTAGGTCAGGGTAAGTCACTTTTTTGCAGTCTAAGCTATGAAACCATACACACTGCACCATAGTTACTGTGGTCCTGCTCTAAGTGGGCCCAAATTGTATAGTACCGTATTTTCCGGACTATAAGGCGCATCTAAACGCCGTCAATTTTGTCCAAATATGACACTGCGCCTTATAA
>JAQQAE010012328.1:0-13218 GCA_029823295.1 Pseudamia nigra | reverse complement strand
ATAAACATACTTGTGATATCTACTCTGTGTTTGGCGTTTGAGTCTCGGCTCTGTCAGCTTCGTTCCAGTCGTGACAATTCCATATGTGTCCCATCACCAGACAGAAACCAAATACAAAAGATGAGACACTAATGAGCAGTAGTTACCATAGTACAAATGATCTGTTATGTCTTTATCTGTATTTACTACAACACACCACATAACAAATGCACAGGCGAGAACAAACCTGCTTGCCTGAAGGTAAAGAGCAGTGCTGGTACACAAACAAGAGGCATGACTCACACTGTATGTTAACTACTGCAAAGAGTGGGCTCAGTGTGGGTCCACCTAAAGCACCTGAGGCAGGGTTCTTTACAACCCTGGTGAAATTATCATACAGTGTGAAGAAGACATCAATATCCTGAAAACTAGAAAGAAAAATGAGATAGAAGGAAAAAGGCCGATAGTAATAGCAGAAAATTGGTCTGAGTGAGGATATAATGTGCAAACATAAGACCTGCCTACTCACTCACACCTTTTTGTGTACCAGGATAAATAACACCATGTGCAATGGTAGAAGCATTTTTAATTTTTTGCCATGCCGTTATTATAACCTGTTTTTGGAGGTGAGTAGCGTAAACATAAATATTACTTTATAATTACAATGACTCAAGTAAGAATACTTCAGACCATTTTAAATGAGCTTTAGCCCAGAGAAGCTGGCATTTCTGGGTCACGTGCACATATGGCATCTTCTTTGCATGATACAGCCTTATGTTGCATTTGTGGATTGCACAGTGAACTGTGTTGATTTCTGGGAGTGTTCATGAGCCCATGCAGTAATCGCTAGTCAAGAACCATGCCTGTTTTTAATGCAGTGCTGCCTGAGGGTACGAGATCGTGAGCATCCGGTTTTGACCTTCGACCTACCTTGTGATTCTCTGAATCTTTTGAAAACTGTAGATGGTGGGATCTTCAAAGTCTGAGAAATTTTACATTGAGGTACATTTGTAACACAATTTTTAGACATCATTTGTCACAGATTGGTGAACCTCTGTCCATCTTTATATTTATATGTGAGATGCTCTGTGTCTCTATGTCATGTTACTGACCTGCTACCAGTTAAACTAATTAGTCAATAAATGCTCATCCAGTTGTTTTTGGCAACTCTACTGAGATGTGTTGCTGCCATCAAATTCAAACTGAGCCAATAATTTCCTTGAAATGGTAAAATGTCTCAGTTTCAACAAATGATATTTTGTTTTTGTTCTACTGGGAATAAAATGTGGGTTTATGGGATTTGCAATCCATTGCATTCTGTTTGTATTTACATCCCAACTTTTTTGGAATTGGATTTGCTGAAGTAGTCATTAAAATAAATACTTGTAAAATATATTGAGTTCAAACAGGTTATTTATTGACAGGTAATAACAGTGAAAAAGAAACAATAACATCATCAATCCAGTGTCATGGAAAAATACGCTGGTTCATTTTTGTGTGTTTTTCATTTGCATCATTACTTTGGTTACAGTTTGTTCATTTTTGTTAATTTCCTTAATTATACTCTTTATTGCTCTTTTGTTGTGCACTTTCATTATTATTTTATTCATTTTGCTTCTAATTTTGCTCAACATTTTGATTATTTTGTTCATTTCAATCCTTATCTCGTCCATTTCCTTAATTATTTTGTTCATTTTGCTTCTTATTTCATTCATTTATTATATTTATTGTGTTTTCAGTCAAAACATCAGGGTAAAACAAAACCAAAGTGCAGTAACTCATTGATTTATTGTGCTGTGCTTTTGTTTCTACCTGTGTCCCCCCACACTGGTAGGTACTCATCCTGCTGGATGTCCAACATGATCTCCAGGCCGTTTCCTGTCCCCCCCTTCATGGTTGTGCGGAGCGCTTTCCCTTCCTCGGCAGCGTTGAACATGTAGCACTTCCCATACCTGGTGAACACCTAGGAGACAAACAGACACATGGATGGTGAGTGAGGAGGTTTTACACCTGATTAACACAGCTAACACATGACTAGTAAAGTCAAAATGTCTTTTACCTAAGATGAAGCGCCATGAATTTAAAAATAATCCATTATGTAAGTACAAAAAAGTCCTGTACAAAGATTCCTGAGTGACAAAATGTAATTGAAGTACTGGTCTGGTTCCACTGAGCCACATTACATGTAACATCACTGCATTATACATAGAAAAGCATTGGTACTTTTGCACGATGCTGCAGCTACTGGTGGTGAAACGAGTTTGAATCTTTTTGTCAAATTTAATTCTGAGGGAATTTTACATGATTAATGGAAAAGGAAAGGGAAAAAAAGCTCTGATGTACAAATCTGTGTTAGCTTTTGGACTTTGGGAGAGTTACTGGACAACTTTAAGATGCACTGAAACTGAACCCTCTTTGAGATAGATAAGGCGCTATCAGGCAAAGCTGTTAACATCCCTGATATCTGAAGAAATGAGCTAACTACACTTTGCTTTTTTATAAGACACTGTCTTGTACTGTATTTTAGAAGTTGTTACATTATCTGTTGTATCCATCAGAAAATTAGCTACGTAAAACGGTCAGCAAGTCACACAGCTTGCATTTGAAGTAATGCAAAAGTGAGCACAACCTTTAAGTGACAGATCATTCAAATTCCACATGCTGTTAGAGTAACTTTGTCCATACAGGTATTTCATAATGTTTTTGACAGTTTGAATGGATTAGTGCAGACAGATATGTCACATTCCGTAAACTTGCTGCATAACTGGACTGTGGTCACAATGATGTGCAGAAAACAGTGGAAGACTAAGGGATCTGGAATGTTTGTGCAAAGTGATGACCACAATAGATGAATCGGATTTAAACGTGATAAGGATGGAAATCTGCTCCAATCTGCTGGACTGGATTTTTGTCTGAATCTTTCCAAAGGTGATTTGAGAATTCAGTTCAGAGATGGTGCAAATACAGTCAGGTGTACATGACACCTAAAAACCAAATATTTAGTATTAGTCTGACCCCTGAGGGGAGCAGCTGAAAGGAGAAGAAGAAGACGAGAGTATTAGTCTGATTAAAACTAGACATTAAAAGTGCATATAAACATGTTGGCTGGACTGAAATCAAAGTTTTAATTGTCGGATTAACACACACAGATAATGTGATTGAACGTCAATCTGCTCCTGCATATATACAGATCAGATAGACTGTAGTGGGACGAGGTGTTCTGTGCATGTGCTAGAGCTCTGCGGCTAATCCTGACCTGGAACAACATGTAAAAAGGTAAAGAGAGCGGCTGATGCAGAAGACATCAGCTGACTGCTGAACATGGTGAAAATTACTGGAGTTCATTTTTGTACGGCTACAGAGGCTCACTTTATGTGGACTCAGTTGAAGAGGCTGAAAATTTTAAAATACATGATAGATTGCCAGCTCACTATTCACCGTTGCTGTGGTGTGAGGCTGGTCAGCTGGAAACGGCCCAATATAAACAAGTTTAAAGCGTGCATATCACCACCGATCATAGGGGAGGCGACATTGATTACACTCCTGGGCATGTACAGTACACTCAAGCAAAGACCATAGTCCAATTACACAGCCTAGTTGAGTTACAACCATTTTTTCAACTAAACTGCGCGTGTAAACGTACTGATTGCCTGCTCTGACAGGATGTGCAGGTTCAACGATCAGTGTGACATAATGACAAAGCTATGCTCACATTACTGATAATATTGCTGTTGTATATTTCTGGTGAAGTACCTCAAAGCTCCACCGAGGCATAGTACTTGATTGAAAATGCTGACAAAGAGCATTCATTTAAACATTAATTGCACAAACTCCAATTCAGTT
This sequence comes from Pseudamia nigra, assembly GCA_029823295.1. Lineage (NCBI taxonomy): Eukaryota > Metazoa > Chordata > Actinopteri > Kurtiformes > Apogonidae > Pseudamia > Pseudamia nigra. Next base: position 9,396 of record JAQQAE010012328.1, on the reverse strand, counting down.
GCAGTGGTGAACGACTGAGTGTAACGGTGTTGAAAATGCACCTTAAGCATTCCTTTTGTCAGTCATATTTTCCTTTTCTTTTGGTGAATTTTATTTATTTGAGTACTTTTATTTTGGTGGTACACTGCCCACTTCCGCTCTTAGCTCCTCCCCTTCCCCCTAATCCTCAATCATGACACTCATCAATTTCCAATTCACTTCTTCACCTGTGGAATGTTCCAAACAGGTGATTTTTGAAGCATTGCTCAACTTTCTCAGTCTTTGGTTTTTCCTGTCCCAGCTCTTCTGGAACGTGTTGCTGGCATCAAATTCAGAATGAGTGAACATTTGCAAAAAAAAAAAAACATAAAGTTTAACACTTTGTATATTAAATATCTTGTCTTTGTACTATATTCAATTGAATATAGGTATAACGTAAAAGGAACATTGTGTTCCGTTTTTAATTATGTTTTACACAACATCCCAACCTTACTGGAAGTGAGCTTTGCGTATCTGTTAACTGGTGTTGAAAAAAACAATTCAAATCATGTTTTTCTGCTTTTGTATTGCACTATCCTCTCTCTCTTTGTCTGTTACTCAGAGGTGAGACTGGCAGCATGTTCATATTTCCTTTTGAAACAGATGTGAACTGAAACAGTACAGATCCCATTACGTGTCAAGGACGGGAATGTAATCTTGTCATGCTCCGCAACTACAGTGAGACAACCTACGTATCAGCGACATTTTTTATTTCATAGTGAAGAAAATTACAAAATGATTGGATGATTAGGTTCAAACACTGAAAGTTACAAGGAGCATATTTTTACTCAGTGGAAGCATCTGCAACAAATGCTGTGGTGCAGTGTTATTTATTTATTTGGTCAGGGCATATAAATCTATAATTAGTTGTGACTGCACACACTGAGCCATGACAGTTACAGGTGTTATTGTACAGCATGTCTCTCTGAAGGACAGTTCTGTCAATAAACACGAGCTGCCAGAGAGGCATGGCCTTCATTCCCACACTCCGTGTTTATTCCTGTGGTGCGCTTTGAACTGTGTGAGGTAACAGCGGAGTTGAAGAATCCAGCAACAAGCAATAGGGGAGAAAACAAGATTTCCAGTGCTTTAAAGCAATGAGGTCACTTGCATTACAGACTTCAACAGGGCCTCAGCAAACACTAGAAACCTCTCCATGTTTTCCATGTTGGGCAAGGTAAGAGTAACACAAAACATAAGTGTTCTCTTCTTCTACTAATGTCTCTCCTTCCTCTTATGTTAGGGTTTTGAAGCATTTACAAAAACAAATTTTGAAATTGCAGACTGCATCGTATCTGTACGTGTGTACATGCAACACAGTTGAACATGTAAATGAGACTGTAGTTGTGAGGTCCCCACTTATGAATAGGAACATCTATCCACTCCAGTGATAAAACAACTAATAAATCAAGAACATCAGTGCTCTCTGGTCCCTGATGTACAAAGGTAAAATTTCAACAGCAGTACATTCTAATACACGTCATTAATGACAAACACTGACATTTGTCCTCATTGTATAATTAGAGTGAAAATTATCCACTACAAATAAAAGTTCTACATTCAAAGCGTTCTTATGTATAATCAGTAAAACCATGAAACATAGTGGTCATTGTACAATAAAATGGCCCGTTAGTGTTTTATGATGCTGTACATTAATTTAATTGCTGCCTTAGTGTGTATGTTATATTTTACTGTGGTAGATGTTCATGGTTGAGCATATTTGTACTACTTACTGGTGTGTTGTTTAATCTACAGAATTGCATCGTATATGACAATGTGATATATTTTGTAGCCTTGCTTTTAGCCGTAAAATCTAACGGTTACCCTATTTTTTTTCAAAAGTATAAGCGTAAAAGTGGAAACTTTGATGATGACATATTCTGAAAAATTAGGTATTCATTTCCTTATCCATTATAAAAGGTTTGGGGGCTTTGAAAATAATACTAAACCATCAAACACAGCTTTAAGTATAAGTTTAAAAGAGGAGACTTTTGATGATGACATATTATGAAAAATCAGGTGTTAATTTCCTTTTCCTTTATCTGAAAATAACACTAAAGCTGCTTTTCATTTAACTAGCCCTAAAACAAGCCATTTTGAATTCATGTTTTTGTGATGTCACAAACACAAAGTCACTGCCCCAAAGTCAGTCCTCTAGGACCACTAGATCCAGCAGGATTATCCTGGATCCTCGCAGGGTCCTTTGATTGTATCCATGACATCAACAGAAAAGGGGAGTGGTCACAAAAAAGGGGTGTGGTCAGCAGCCACTGATTTACAACAACAGACACTGAAACAACCTGTTTGAAAACAGATGAAAATCTGAGTTGACACTTTGAACGATCTGTGTGAAATTTTGACCTGAAACTGAAGCCGAGCTGGAATAAACAAACAAAAAAATAAACAAATAAGCTGTGCCATGAAAGACATGCCTTAACTTGTTAAAATCTGCTACAAATACAGTGGTACTCCAGTTTACGAGGGCATCGGCTTACAAATTTCTCGCGTTACAAGGAGGAAATTGAGCAAATTTTTGCACCAGCTCATGTGCAAAAAATCAGGTTGCGAATAAAATTGTTTGTGAATCCATGAGCGTGGAGGTGGATGAGGGTGACATCGATGAACTCGTTGAGGAGCAGCTCCTAACCGAGGAACTCCAGGAGCTACAGGAGGTTCAGCAGCAGTTCAGCAGTGGAGAGGAGGACGATGAGGAGGAGGTTACGACAACAGCAGAGATTAAGGAGATATTGTGGCACTATGAACTGTTCCGGGGATTCATAGAAAAAAAAAAACACCCCTAGAAAGTGCACACTGGTTGTTTATTGGACCAAGTCAATGACACTGGAGTCACCCATTTTCATAACATTTTAAGGAGTAAGCAGAGGCAAACTTCTTTGGCTCGCTATTTTAGCAAAAGGTATCTGGAAACATTCTTTTCCGGATACCTTATGTGCATGTGTGGATACGCATGTGTGGGAGTTTTCTTGGGTCTTGGAACAGATTTATTGGTTTTACATGTATTCTTATGGAAAAACCGGTCCCGGGTCACGAGTTTTACACTTTACAAGCTCAATCCTGGAACAAATTAAACTCGTAACACAGGGTTCTACTGTATTCAAATTCAGCATATTTGGAGAGGATTGTCACTGGACTGGAAGAGGATGAAAAACGCTATTCTGAAAAATAAGTGAAGATATCCGTTAAATATTTTAGAGGAAAAAGCCATTGCATTAAGTATACTTATTAACACAACTCACTAATGGAAAAGTCTAATCAGCCAATCACACGACAGAAATCCAGTATATTTATTCATGTAGACACAGTCAAGACAACATGTTGAACTTTAAACTGAGCATGAGAATGATGATTTAAGATGATTTAATGGCTTTGATCATGACATGGTTGTTGGTGCTAGATGAGCTGATCCATCCTGCCTCGTACACCCTTCAGGCTGTTGCTGGGGGCACATTTTGTGACCTTTTGTCCTAACTGTGCATTGTTTAAATGCCACAACCTACAGGCGTACTACTGCTGACCATGTCCATCCCTTTACGAGCACAGCGGACCAGCAGACAAGAGCTAGGAGGTCAAACCCAGGACTAGAAAGGTGTACCTAATAAAGTGGCCAGTGAGTGTACATTTTTCTACTGAAACATAGCTGCATAGACGTATAGGACGATTTAAAATGAAAACACCCACATTATACTGTAGATACTTTAAATTTGTATTTAAGTGCAGTACACAAGTAACACTTTCTTGCAGATAGCACCTCAACTTGGGACAGTTTTCTCATAAAGTTCAAAAGATTTATTCCTATGAAAAATTCAATATTGTCTGCAATATACCAGATCTTCTGCTCACTGACATTACCATAAATATTCTCCTTTTCGACTGTTACTTTGGTAGAAATTTATGAGCTACAATGGAAAATAATGGTCTTCAATGTTAATCATTGCTGAAAAAAAGATAAAGTGGAAGACAAAGTGCCCTGCTATAGTTTGTGATTGTGACTAGTGGATGTTTTAAGATGGATTTTTCATTTCATGCTCCTCCTCCTTTATTGACACCAGCCTTCTCATGGATGGTTTACTGAAATGATTGATCCACTTGCTAATGCCATACTGCCAGAGGCGTGGTGTGGATCGGAGGAATATGAAGTATCACATTACAGGTTCATTCACCTCTGCAAGACAGAGGTGCTCCTGACAGAAATGTATCTGCTCAAAACAAATGGCACACTAGAAGCTGCTGGAGCGTAGTGAAGTGGACAGCAAATAAATATTCATGGTGTCATCTCTCCACATTTGCAGGTACACAATCTGGACAGATTTTTTTTTTTTCAGCAGACATCACACCACAAACCCAAGACAGCGTTCATACGGTGGCCTAATACGCCAGAAACCATATAGCTGTTGCATGTTTCTGCAAACCATGCATGAACCTGGGTTCAAATTGAGTGTTTTTCAACATCCCTATTTTGGCAAATGGGTAGAAGTCTAGCTGCCAAAGTATATTTCGACTTGGCCCTGTGCAGATTGTTTATTTATTACTAGATATCAAATAACAACGAGGATTACAGTTAACTCTCATGTTTAATCTGCATGTGCAACTTTCAACAGAGATGAGAAAGAAGCGAGATCTGCCTCCTTATTATAACATTTCATGGTGTGTTCCAGTTGTACTCAAAGTCAGAATTTCACCCTCTGATTTCCAAGTCAAAAATGTGGAAATACCCCACCAACCCCGACATAACAATTCCAGTTGTTACATGGCAGTTACTTGCATCAACTGAGTGAACACATTATTAATTTTACTGTTCCTAGATGTTCCTTTATATTTGTGTCAGTCATACACAGAATACGGTTTAATTTTTATCTGTGGGCATGTATAATACCATACAGATAGAGATACGGTACAGATAATACCATATAGAGCTTTGTTGTCAGGTACAGATATAGTGTATGCTTGTCTTAAAGTTGTCTCTCCTCCCAGAAAGCAGGCTTTCCTGTTTGTTCGATTTCTTAACTGGAACGTCTCTACACTGTTGCATGCTGGGATAGCAGGCTGAGGGTAGCGGATGCCACCAGACTCAACAGAATGATCTGCAAGGCCAGTACTGTTGTGGGGATGGACCTGGACTCACTGACAGTGGTGCAGAGCAGTAAATGTTGTGCAAGATAAGGACAATTGCACCACTGAACGATACCAGAAATTATTCCTGTTGGTGGCCATCACATTGTATAATTCTTCCATCCAAGAGCATAACTACTATATTGTGCACAATGTCAATATCTGAACATCCTTTACAGAGGTCTAACTATTTTGCAGGGATCCTACTTATATTGACAATGTTTGTCCAGTACGTACTGTATTGTACACATTACTTGTTTAATAAGGTTGCATTCTCCTTAAAGAGGGAAATTTCAATTTTTATATTTCCATTTTTTGCTAATATTTAATACGAGAGCTACCTTTGCCCTTCCAAGGAGGTTATGTGTTTGTCTAAATTAGTTTCTTTATATATCTGTTTGTTTGTTTGTTCATAATATAATTTAAAAAGTTATAAATGGGTTTGGAGGAAATTTTCAGGATAGGTCAGGCCCAAGGACTAATTGATTAGATTCTGGGAATGATGTGGTCAATTGTCTGGATCCACAAGATTTTTAAAGAATCCTTCACTATTGTGAGATAGGTTCAAATTCAACATTTGGCCTTCAGCCAAAAAACATAAGATAACACCATAATAGATTCTATCAAACCAAAAACTTTTATCCAGATATGGGTAATTCTGAATATAGTGATGCAGAATGCTTATATTTAAAGGGGTTGAGGAAAAATAGATACCGTAAGGTAGTAAATAAAGCTATAAATAACTGACACCAACCTGTCATGAAAAGTCTGCAGATTCAGTGATGTGTCCACAGATTCAATGTATCTTTGACATTTAAGGTGCTAGATCTGGAAAAAAAATCACCGTTATGGAAATAATATTTTCGTGAATAACAAACTAATAATCATATGTATGTGATTCCAGATGATAATGGTACGTTTTCATGGTCAAAGAGTCCAATAATGAAGGTCAAATAAATGTAAAAATATTACTGTTGGTGCAATAAAATTACAGGGGAAATGAGCATAGGTTCATTTATCATCATTATTATTATTATTATTATTATTGTTATTATATGATAATGATTTTCTCTCTGACAAGATGCTGTGATACCTTTACAGAGGTCTGCATTCTCTGAGTCCTGTCTAGTTTGTAATATACAGTAATATTTTAGTACTTTTTCATCCCTGTAACTCTTATCATATACCATCATGGAGCAACTGTGACCAAACAATTTCCCCTTCGATGGAGAAAATATTTGATTCTGACATGACATCTAAGTTATGACATTTGTCTTCTGAGGTACATGGAATGCACTGTATTTCAAACTATGATCTACTTATCATCATAACTAAAGCATTTCAATCATGTAACCCTTAAAATCTATAGAAGTCAGGATGCAAATTATACTCTACGTTATATATTATGGGGACATTTTTTATTCGTATTCATTTTTATTTGTTTATTTTCTTATTCCTTTTACTTTCCATGCTTTTTATTTTTATATTTTGCTCATTTGTGATACTGTCTTTGTTCATATGATTGTTTTTATGCTATGTGTTTTAATTGCTGCTTGATATTTTTCGTAAAGCACTTTGGTCACCTGTGGGTTGTTGTAAAGAGCTATATGAATAAAGTACATTACATTACTTTTAGTCATTAAAGTGCTGGATTTTCTAACTCCGCCACCCACGTCAGCCGCCTCCTCCCTGTTGAGCGAAGACAAAAAGGTCACAGATCTGTCAAAGAAAAATGATGCTGATTTTATGCAGATCCTTAGTTTGTAGCAATCGACATCCATCTTCATTTTAAGTGTCTGGAAAAGTTCAACAATCAGGAACTAACTGCACAGTTTTAGACAGTTTTATTAGGAGAATGTGTGTTGACATGCACCGCATTAAATTCACTCTTAAATGAAAACATTTACCAGTGAATTCTCGTGTGAACTTAATTTCATGCAGCTGTCGAAACCCTCCCAAGACTGAAGAGTTCTATTTAACCCTCAAAAGTTAATTGGTTGGATGTGTATAACATTATGCGTAATTACCCAACAGTAATTTGTGATTCTGTTACATAAAGACAGCACAGATTAGATGGTGAGTTTTCTCCTTTGAGCAACGGGTTCCCACGTGGCTGCTGTCACACTCTGCCATTCTGAATTTCTTACATGGAGGAATATTTTCATGGGGACACCACTAGTCCCTCTTTGAGTCCTTTTGTCAAGACTGATGATGTTTGACAGACGGGAGCAGGGCCAGGTTAACATCCCTTTAGACCTCAGTCAAACAGAAAGGCTTGTCTTCATCCACTGATGACAAAGGCTGCAACAAAACCTCAACAGTGGGCTTCTATTCCTTTCAAATCCTTGTTACTGACCCTGTCTCCTTCTCCCTCTCATTCCCATATCCCTCCTGATCTGCAGCCTCAGTAAAGCTGTCAGAGGGGTGAAGGTAATGAGTCCTCAAACCTGTCCAGAAATGTATACCAGCCCACAGAACATACAGTCGCTCTACCAGGAAAATATGTAATGGCCAAAAGACATCAATTTTAATTTAACAAGTAAACTGCATCAGTGACAAGACAAATAGATAATATTGAACTACCGTCCTCGGTGTCACCTGTCAATGAAAGAGAAAGTGACCTTTAATAAACTTGATCACTGCCAATGAGCCACTGCAGATTCCCATCTTTAATTTTATTAATTAGTGTCTATAATCTCTTACAGGCCTAGTAGGAATGTTATAGTGCTATCAAATATTTGGGATTAGTTGAAATATGTGTCAATGTGATGTTTAAGTGTTTAATGATTTGTCTTGTTCTACATGCCCCCCTTATATGTTATGTATGTTTAATGAGATTTCAGTGTTTGTCGTTTCCTGGAAATGGATATACTGTAACTTGATGATTTATCCGGCACTCTGAGTCTTGCATTAATTTTATGTCCTATGAAATGGTTTCTTGAATTTGAATGTCCCCAGAGGACATATGACAAGGCCATTATGGGTTGTTACTTGGTTGTTAGGAGTCAGTTTGACCAATCAGAGGAAACTGGGCTTTTCACGAAACCTAAATGTGTAAAAGCATGCAGTTTCATTGAGGAAAAATACATGGAATGAATGTGTTTATGTTCTGTTTTAACATTAGAAGTAACATCACTACCAGTACAAGTAACAATTTTTTGTTTACGACATAATTCCATATGTGTTCTTTCACAATTTGAATATCTTCAATATAAATATAAAATGCTGAAACTAATCAAAATAAAGCAAGTGAGTGTTACTGGTGTAAATGCTTGTGTGAACAGAAAGCAGTGTAAAGCGCTGTGACTGCCGTAGGGCACAAATGTCCTATATAAGTGCAAGACCATTTACCAGTTGGGTAGATTACATTTATGAGAAATGTTTGCAACAAAACACTGTATAACATGCAATTGTCATAATAATGAAACCTGATCTGTCTTGATAACAGATGGTCTCAATAGGGAGCAGTCCAAACATGACATCTATTTCTACTTCAGCTCCAAATCTGGAAGATTAACGCTTTCAATTGGAAACTGACTTTTCATTAGTTTTCAGATACTTACACACTGGAGTTGCACTATTACATTAAGTACAGACAGTGTCTATATTAACTAGGGGCTTAAGAAAAGGAAAATAAATGACAGTGTGCTATATGTATTTCAGGCAGGACACTCTTGTCTGATTTAAATGTGTTTATAAGAGCTTAAATGCATTTTTATTTTGCCGGTGACTGCTCAGTTGATACTTTGGGAGGATCTGAGCAAGCCTGACACAGATGACCCCTCAGATCTCAGTCGTCCCTAGCAGAGCCTGATGTCGGAAGAAATATGCTTTGGAATTTGTGATATTGTTGTCATTTATTAAGCTTAAGTCAGGAGGAGGTTGGGGAGGTGGAAGAGATGGTCATGTGAGCACAGCAGCATAGCAGAATGAATGGACTTAATGGTGCAGCTGATTAGGGGCGTGTAAGGCATGGATGACACTTCCTGGATGGAACCTGCCTGAACTACACACAGTTTTCATGTATGTATGTACCGTATTTTCCGCACTTTAAGGCGCACCGGATTATAAGGCGCAGTTGTGTCATGCACCCACCAGATGTCGCTGTGCTACAACAGAAGTGACAGTACTGCCTGCAGTTGCGTTAAATGAATGTCTACAAAACAATCAGATGTCAACAAAACAATCAGATAAGTCAGTCAAACTTTATTTACAACCAGAAACGTTAGTAAAATGTTAGTAATATAA
>JAQQAE010012327.1:0-13219 GCA_029823295.1 Pseudamia nigra | reverse complement strand
ACATATTTGTTTAGGATGGCTTTTAATACCCAGTAGTGGTGATATTTGTCTTGGCATTTGTTTTTATTTTATTTTTTTTAGGTACTTGTTCTTATTTTTTGTTTATGCTATTTGTTATGCTATTTATGCTATCTGTAAAGCACTTTGGTCACCTTCGGGTTGTTTTAAAGGGCTATATAAATAAAGTACATTACATTACATTACATATACTGTAGGCGCAGTATGATGTCATAGTGCGTCAGACTTTCTTAGATGGTCATTTTGACTGCAGAGGTGCCTAAGGCTTGGCTAGTGTTGTCCTCCAGAGGAATGTAAACGGTTACAACAAACTTGACAGATGATAGAGTCTGAAGATGAGGTAACCAGTATCTATCAGCAGCTTGACTTGACAGCAAAGCAGTCACTGCCTCGCTTGATTAGCTGGAGCAGGGCAGCCCTGATAATAATAGTAATACAGTAGTACCATTTGCTCACTGTTAATTTGTTTCTTGTAGAGTGCTCAGAATCTTGGAGTTACAGAAGCTCACATTTAACATCAGCCCCCACTGGAACTCTGTTGTTTACAGAGAAAAGCAATGAAGCTAACAAGCTAAAGTCCTCTCGTCCCAGAAACTCCAAATAAGGCAAATCCAGTTGATTCAGGAAAATGGTTCCCTGCTTGTAATGGGTTTTTTTCATTCTGAAATAATTATAGGCTATTTTGAGTGTAAACAAAATCTTTAGGGACCCAGGAATAAAATTAAAAATGAGCCAGAATGTGGCTGTTGTCATGGATGTAGGCGATGGTGTGGTAAAGGTGTCAGCAACAGACTCCAACACAAACATCAAGCACCTAGAAATGCAGACAAGACACAGATGGTTTACCACAACTGCAGAATCATAGTATTTTTAGACAAACCCACCTCCATGTTGGTACATGAAAGAGGTGCTGCAACCTGGCTGTGTGAGGGTAATTTTAACTTTATTGTAATTGTCATCCTTAACAACTGAAAGTGGACATTCAGCGTAACAAAAGGAACAATGTTATCAGCTAACAAGTAAAACTCAGTAGTACAAACGAAGCCAGAGTGTCATTCAGGGAGGTGTATAATTTTCTGTCCAATTGTCATCCCTGCCTCACACACCCCTAACCGGCTGCACTTTTAGATCTGGCCCAGTTCATTCATTCCACTATGCTGCCCCAGTCACATGACTCGCCCGCAAATATTTCTTTTATAGTCTTGCCTTATAGAGCCTCTCTTGAGCAAAGTCATCGCCAAAATAAAAGTGCATATGAGCTCTTCTATGCCTGTTTAAAGCAGTGTGGTTTTATTTGAGAGAAACACAGTAACGTACCTTCCAGAGCAGGGATATGAGCAGAACAGATGCCTGAAGGGTTCCGGCAGGTCTTCAGACAAGGAGAACCACAAGGTTTATAATGCCACTCACACTCATCAGGGGGGTTGTAGTAATCACAGAAGATAGCTGAAACATACACAGTTCAAGTGCTGGTTTAGAATATTTTGTGTTGCAACTGGACAAGCACACTACAAACCATTACATAAGAATGAGAACATGATAATTATGATCAAGAGTACTCGAGTACTGTACATCTACATGGACTTGAGTCATATTTTCCAACAGCTGTACTTCTGAGAGTAGATATTTTACACAATACTTTTTACTCTTCCTTAGTTTCATTTCTGGCAGAAAAACATGTACCTGTACTCAGTTACAAATGGCAACATAGTAAAATGCAGATACAAGAAATGAAATGAGCACAGAATTAACAAAACAATCAAGTAATTAATTCACAGAAAAAAGAGAAAATGAACAGAAATGAACAGAAATATACAAAGTAAATGAAACATGTTCAATATAACCAATGACAGTGAAAACAGATCAACAAATACACAAAAAGAACAAAGAAAATTAACAAAGATTAACAAAATAATGAAGTTAGTTAACAAAAATGAGCAAAGACAAGATGACAAGATAAAGCTGAACAAAAAAATAAATCAAAATCATCAAGTAAATTAATAAGAAAGGCACAAAATAATCAAACCAATCAAAAAATGAGTAAAGTATATTGACAAATATGATCAATATAAGCAACAAAACTGAGCAAAATCAACTAAATGCACCAGAAAATGAAGGAAAAAAATAATCAACCAAATTAATAAAAAAGGTACAAAATTATCAAACAAAAAACCCCCAAAAATGCACAGCAGTAAATGAGCAAACATTAACAAAATGGTCAAATGAAGAAAAATTATCAAAATAAAAAATGAAGCTGAACAAAAGTCAACAAAATGCACAAAACATGGAACAAAAATGAACAAAATAATGACGTAAGTTAACAAAACTCATCGAACACAAGATGAAAAGATATGATAGGAGCTTCATGCTCATATCAAAAATAATCAAGTAAATTAAAAAATACACAAACAAAAAATCCAAACAAAAAGTGTGCAATTAAACCACAACAAAATGAGTAAAGTCAAAAAGAATCAAGTAATTTTATCCAAGAAAAAAAAAACACTAAAAAATTAATGTTATTGTTCAGCTACTCACTTCTTGAGAATTTTTTTTAAACTTTTACTCAAATACTTCATTTTATGAGTACTTTGACTGTTACTTCATTAGGATTTTGAAGTAAAGCACTTTTACTTGAGTACTGTTTGTATTTCCTCTTCACGTCACATGACAGTAAACCAGAAGTCAAGAAGAAGATAAAATAATGAACAGAAACTTGGACAAAATTAATGAATAACCAAAGACAGTCAGGGAAATCTACAAAACTGAATCAAATAATAAAGACAGCTTACTGGAAATTAAACAAATAAATTACACAAAGAAAAAATAATAAATAAAATTAATAAAAATGAAAAAAATAGTAAAGACAGCTGACTGGAAATGAACTAAATAAATTACTAAAAGGAAAAAAATGAACAAAAGTTAATCAAATAAACCACTGGTTTTAACACATGTGCATCATATGTCATATTTTTAATGTTTGCCCACAAATGGCTCCTTACGCCCTAATGTGTCCTGGCCTGAAATATTCAACTAAAAAGAATCAAGAAACATAAAATAATAATGAATTGTTGATCCAGTGTTTACCCTCTAATGCATGAATCATTAAAAACTGTGAATACGACATTTTCATCTAAATGCTGCTTCTAAATAACCTCTAACATTCAGTTAGAAAATGTTTAAATGATGAGCATCAGGTCAGTTTTAGTCAAATTCAATCAGTACAAACCTGTGAGTCCATCACCACTGTGGCTTGAATTCTACAAAGTGACTCAGGAAACAGTGAGAGACACAAACATTTTGGGTTTTGTTCATTGTTCCAAATTGCTTCTTGACTGTTTTGGTTTATTTTTGTTAATTTTTCTTCTTTTTGCACTTGATTTGGTTTATTTACTTGGTTATTTTGTTATTTTGTACTTTTTTGTTCCTTTTTTGCAACTTCTTGATTGTTTTGCTCATATTTTAAAATGTGCACCTAATTGGATGGCATCTTATTTTGGTTCAATCTTCTTCTTTTGCATCTAATCTGGTTCATTTTTTGACTAGTTTGTTCAGTTTTCAGGCTATAAAAGCAGATGCTTTTTGTGACTTGGCGAGTGAGGTTACTAGAGTTATTGTGTCTTATAATTTTTGTTGTTATGAGTGTTTTTTTTAAGTTAAGCAATGTTAACTGATTAGTTCTTCTATGTTTGATTTGTGTACATTTTTTCACTTACACACAGTGACTCCACTTGTAAAATAAATCACCTTTTTTGGACGGGTATGTTTTTCTGCCTCCTACTGTATTTTCACCCTGTGGCCAGATTTAACCACATTCATTTTTTTCCAATTTTATTCATTTTTTTCCTCATTTTCTCAATTGTTTTCTTTTGCTTTTGTTCCCTTTTATTCCTTTTACTCACTATTTTGCATCTTTTGCTTCTTATGTTGCTAATTTTTCATGATTATTTTTTGATTTTACGTTAAAATACTCACTGACTTAGTGCCTAATGGTTTTTTGACTTCATTTTGTGATTGAATGTCACTTCATTTGGGATTAAGGGTTAAGTCTCCACAACCCACCGGGGGGTTTCAGAGTAGTGGAGGGTACTCACGGCAGATCTTGGGCGTTCTCCATCGTATACAGATCTCTGCTTCGTTGCAGGCATGTGCGTAGGCGGCCACAGCCGAACAAAAACACTCACAGTCTCCTCCGGTGTCGCAGGCACACGAGTCGAACACACAGGCTTCATAGTAGGGAGTGGGATCCACCTACAGCCGACGCATAGGTAGAAACACAGAACAAAACAGAATACGTCATGAACCCCAGGGGGGAAACAAGTTAAAATATGAAAATATAAAAAATACAGAATTGGGATATATATTGTAGACTATCTTCTGCTTTTCCTGGTCAGGCTCTCAGGGGCAGCAGCCTAAGCAGAGAAGCCCAGACTTCCCTCTCCCCAGCCACCTCCTCCAGCTCCTCTGGGGGGACCCCCAAGCATTTCCAGGCCATTAAGAGATATAGACCCTCCAGTGTGTCCTGGGTCTGCCCCAGGGCCCCAGGGAGTTAGTTTTGGCAACCCAAACCACAGAGCGCTGGACCCTTAGGACCCTTCCTGCAGGTGGTGGGCCCACAGGAAGACATAGTCATAAGGCTGTTCTGAATCACTCATAGGGCGCTTTCACACCTACAGCATTTAGTCCACTTAAAGTGAACCGGTGTCCGGAACACCTGCAAGTTGAGTTCGTTTAGGCTAGTGTGAAAGCGGACCAGTTTGTTTTGGTTCGGACTAAAGAACTATACCTGGACTAAAGAACCATACCTGGAGGTGGTCTCAGTACGGTTCGGTACGCCTCCATCCGAACTCCAGTGCGGTTCGCTGATGGTGAGAACTCTGACCAGCCTCAATTCGGTCCTGCTGTCTGTAATGTAGCACTTTTTGGTCTACAGAGGCTTCCGTAGCAAACTGTGACGTACATTTCAAGAAGCTAGTAAACTTCTCTATGTCAGAGTCTTTTGATACATCTTCTCCGTGCCAAAAAGAAGTGCACAGTGTTTTTGACCTGAATACAATTTTCACGCTGGAACAACAGCAGTATTTGTGCACAAACAAATAACAATAATAATATACCACAAAAACAAGTAAAATAGTACCATTCATTATTCCGAAATAAAGAATAAATCCGATATTTTTGTCTGTTCATTATTTAACCATGTCAAAAGCAGTTTTCATGTTTCATGTCTCATCTAAAGACACATTATGAGAATCAATTCATAACATGGAATTTATTACAACCTAATGTACTGGCTTCAAACAACTGTTTTGGTCATTTTTGTTTATTTCTACCTTTATTTTTTTTATTAAAAATTTGGTAATTCAGTTGTTTTTGTTGCTGCTTTTGGTCATTTTTTAACTTAAGTGTTCTAGGGGGTTTTTTTTTTTGGTTGTTTTTTTTACCAATGTTGTTTCTTGATTTGTTATTTTTTGTGAATTTTTTGGTCATTTTGATAATTTTCTTGATTATTTTGTTCTTTTTTATTTCAGCATTTTTTTCTCCTATCTATTGAGGAGGAACAGAAAGGAACTGAGTAGCAGTTCAATTGTTTTTCATCACAAATGTCACTAGTAGCAAAAGTATTTTGTAAAACTCCACTCTATGAAATACATTTTATGGGAAGAATGACTCTGGTACATGTAAAGGAGTAGATGTACTAGAGTTTGACCACCTCTAAAGCTTTTCACAGTTCTGTAAGTCAGAGTAGTAACATCAGATCATCCGTGCCAGGGCGTGTGGCGGCAGCTCACCGCGGTGTGGCATGCGGAGAACACGTGGCTCTGAATGATGCTGCACTGCTTCTGGGCCCAGGCCTGTCTGTAGGGGTTGGCCGCACACGGGTTGACACAGGTGACGACGTCAGGGCAGTTCGGAGAATCCTTCCAGCTGTTCCCGAACAGAAGAGGATTCCCCACCAAAGCGTGGCACCTTGTTGTGAAGTCGTTGTTTGCGTTGCCGTCATAGTTTCCACACAGTCCACACACATGACCCTGAAAAAACACATCTCTATGATCCCCGAGGTCACATTAAAGGTCACAAAGACACCGACTGGGTGTTCAGGATGTGGCAAAATGCAATCATTGTCAATGTCAGTTTGAGGTTAAAGGCTGATTTTTTTCCTGAGTGAAAGTTGAAGAAGACAGTCAAAAGTCTGGACACACCTTCACCTTCAGTGTTTACTGTTAATTTATGTTATTTTCCACATTGTCCATTAATACTGAAGATATTCAAACGTTGAAAGATTGGATGTTCTGGGTTGTATTTTTACAAAGATCCCATATATGCTCTTTCACAGTTTGGATGTCCATCCATCCATCATCTTCCACTTATCCTGGTCAGGGTCACAGTTCCCCACCTACCTCCTCCAGCTCCTCTAGGGGGACCCTCAGGCGTTCCCAGGCCAGCCAAGAGATACAGTCCCTCCAGCATGACCTGGATCTGCCCCAGGGCCTCCTCCCAGTTGGAGCTAGTTTTGGCAACCAGGGATTGGACCACCCAGGCTCCTGCCTTCAGCTGCCACCCAAACCACACAGCACCAGACCCTTATGACCCTTCCTGCAGTTGGTGAGCCCACAGGAAGACATAGTCATAAAGGTCTTCTGAATTGCACTTAGTCTGACCTGTCACCTACTGTAGGACCAATTTGTCTTGGGAGACCCTGCAAAGGGCGAACTGCCCCCGAGAACATACAGCTCCTCGGATCACACAAACCCCTCCATCATGATAAGGTGGTAATTCAAGGAGGGGAGTTTGGATGTCTTCAGTATTAATGTGGAAAATACAGGAGGAGGTGTGTCCAGACATTTGACTGCTAGCGTAACAGTAATTCTTGATGTCTCTCCCCACTCTATAGAGTCTTTCACAGTAGAATCCACACACTCACACTTACCTTATACTTGGCACTGAGCTTGATGAACAGACTTGTCTTCTTGTTCCATATGACAGTGAGTCCATTTTTAGCTTCCACCACTAAATAGATGCCCATGGTGCTGAACCGGAATGAAGGTGTCTCGTCGTTTCCATTCGACAGCAGTTTGTAGCTTCCATCTGTTAGAATCAGTTCCTCATCCTTAACAAAGAACAAAAAGAATCGTTGGTTACAGTTCACACTTTATGGTTCCTTTAGTCTATTTCATGGACTTAGGATCCATCTCAAACCCCAAGATAGGTCAGGATGTCATACTCTTCTAGTTCTGTTAATAACTAAAGATAGTAAGTAAAAAGGTGCAGTGTTTAGCACCAGTGCCTCACAGCAAGAAACTCCAGCTTCCTCCCACAATCAAAAGCATACTCTAGATCACTCGAGATGTCCCATAGGTGTGAATGTGAGTGTGATGGTTGTCTGTCTGTATATGTCAGCCCAGTGATGAACTGGCGACTCATCCAGGGGTACCCTGCCTTCACCCTAAGTCTGCTGGGATAGGCTCCAGCACCCTCCCTGACACTTTTGAGGATTAAGGAGTAAAAGCCTGCTTCCTCAGAGCTTTAGTGTGTCAAGTGGATGTGTGTATCTGAGTGTGTGGTCGTTGAGGATTCGTTGTGTCCAGTCTTGCTGATTAAATAACAAATCTGTTCATATAAAAGTCAAACAGCATGCATGTGTTATGGATTTTTTAGTTTAAAGAATTAAATCGTTTAAATTGTGCAGTGTTGCATTAAAGCAGATAAGATATAGTGTGAAGCAATTCATTTGTGTTATTTACATCACCTTGCTAAGGTTAATTAGTAAATAATTTAAGGGGACGATGGATTTTTGCTTTAAAAAGACATCTGTCTCCATTGTCCACAACAGCATGTCCACTGCAGACATCACTTGAAGAGCATCTGCTCACTCGCTTCCATCGCCAGGACAGCAGCCTAAGCAGAGAAAACCACACTTCCCTCTCCTCAGCCAACTTTTCCAGGGGGACCCCCAGGGGTTCCTAGGCCAGCCTAGAGACATAGTCCCTCCAGCATGTCCTGGGTCTGCCCCTGGGACCCAGCTGACCACCTCAACTGGCTCCTCTGGACATGGAGGAGCAGCAGTTTGACCATAAGCACCTCCAAGATGACTGAGCTTCCAGAGTCCAGACTTCCTGCAGATGTCATTTTTCCAACCACTTGTATCTTATTTTTTCAGTCATGACCCAAAGCTCCTGGCTGAGTGAAGGAACAAAGATTGACCAGTAAATTGAGAACTTTCCCTTTCGGCTCAGCTTCTTCTTCACTGCAACCAGTTGATCTCATGTCCCAAGTCCCTCACTGCTCACTCTCAGTGAGGTAACAAATTCAAGACAGCTGGCATGCGTCTCAAAGCATGTCATCGCCATTGTTATGTTACGATATAACTCCTACCAACACACGCATGAATCAAGAACCTTGTCTCTTGTGTGGAAGTCAGTGAGTTTGTAATCCCACCATCACCACTGCAACCTCCTGATTTAAAGTGGTTTTTAACACTTAATACCACCGCACAGCATCAGTTAGTGCTTGGCGTTTACTATTACCACACCATGACTCTACACCAAGGTTAAAGGGTTTGTACACACAATGAATTTGAGTGGGTGTGAGAATGAGCTGGTTGATATCATGAATGCATCACTATGTAACAGCCACATTTGTGTTGAACTATAAACATTCATCTTCTTGTCGATCGTTTACCTCCAGGAAAATCTTGATGGTCTTAGAACATGTGGTGCCTTTGGTTCCACACGGGACATTCTCCGTGATCACCCTGAATGATCCTTTAGTGTACAATCCACCGCAGTAGTCCTACGAAAAACACACATATGTTCAGAAACATGCTGTACACTGCTCATACAGTACATAGAGATGATTCGAGGTCTCTAAAATGGCATGTGTTGGTGTGTGTTGCTGGTATGCAGTCATGAGTCCAAACCAAAAGGAAGCTGAACCTGAACCACACATTACTACCACTTTACCTGTCAGTGCTCATCATGTTATATAACAGATATGGTGTCCAGATTGCAAAATAAAAACACAAAAGCTGGAAGTGCTGTGGTGAAAGTGCTTTATGTGACCGATTGTTCTGTCTTTTTTTTTTTTGTACTGAAGCACCCCATTGAGAGGGACAGTGTGCTGTTTAGTCATTCCTCTTGTCTTCTGCTGCCACACTGTGGAATTGTGGGACATTGAGACGTGTACCAGTGCACAGTGGAATATAACTAATCCACACCAGTCAGTAAAATTGTTGGATTTTAAGTCATTGTGTGCTGTGCATAAAAATTTTAACCAAATGAATCATGGAAATGAATTCAACTGGATTAACAGTTTATATATAAACTGGGACTTTTATTCCATGTGTCCAGTGTCCTATCATCATATGTCCTGTGTATAAATGGAAATCCTATTAGTTTCATCACACTTTTACCTGAATGAGAACGTATTCACAGTTCCCATTAAAAGTGAAGCGTTTCTGGTCAAAGGTCATGTAGTGTCCGTCGCCATAGACTGAGCAGGTTCCGTCACACAACTGAGTCGTGCACTGCCACCTTCGACGTTTACAAGTGCTACAAGCAGACACAAGATTAAAGATCTGGTTAAAACACTACACATCTGGAGGTTCATTTATAAAGGTTGCTTACACACCAAACAGAGTCTGAAAAAGGCGAATGTCACTTCCTACGCAAATGTGATTTATAAATATAAACTTGACAGAAGAATACACCGGTACATGAACATTTTGGAGATGGAGGACACTCATGGTGCAGATGTTGATGAACTGAAACCAGATTCATGTCATATGTTTAATTTCATATCAGACTGATATAGACACGTAATCCTAAACATGTAAACCTGTGCTGTCATGCATTATAATCATTATAATCATCATTTAAGAACTGCAGCTCAGTATGTTCATATATCATACTTCATATGAGCAGTCCACAGCACTGACTGATGCATTAATTGTGACAAGACATGTACAGTATGAGTCAGTCTAATTGCTGAGTCAGCATATAAATAGTGCGGTGACACTGGTGTGTAATTGTGTAAATGAATGCACTGGTTCTGCTTTTGTAACTTGAGTCAAGTTAGACACATAGTCACAGATTCTACTTCTATGATCAATAGATCATAAGTTAATAGACAAATCATACCTGTGTCTGATCATAGTGAAGTAGCCAACAAGATCCTACCAGAGTTTCATTGAAATCACACACTCTTTAGGTGTATGAATTCTATTGATCTGTATGAATTCTATTGATCTGTATAAATTATACTGATCTGTGTGAATAATATTAATCTATTGTTTATTTTTGATTTCATTTAACATGATTTTAGTCTCAGTGTTTCTGAAGTTGTTCTCCCTTCACATTGCCATAATTTATCAATACTGTGCAGCTAATTCATTTATTTCTAATTATTCATGAGACACTGATATTTTAAGGTGAATCTAGGTGTGGACAGAGTGTTTTTTGAGGAGGAGACACATACACAAACTTTCAGACAGGTCAACATTTATAAATGGGAAACTGTGTGAAAGTGTGAGCACACGTGGTTATATAAATCAGAATATTTTTTTTGGCGTACTCTGATTTTGGCTTTTTCGCTGTGCACTAAGTTTTAGTGTGGATCCTACACAAGGTAAATGACCCCCTGGTCTCTACTCGATGTCACGGTTTAGCTGAAGTGGTAAATAACACTGGGTTGTTTCGTGATGCACTTACCATGTGTTGCAGTCCACCTTGACAGTCTGTCCAGGTAAGTAATATTTGCCATTGTGGAAACATGGACAAGCATCGTGTTGAATGCAGCCTCCTTTCTCATCCGACACCATCCCATGGGGACACATGCATCCAGAGACGCAGCCTGTACTCACCTGGAAGGGTCCGAAGTAGATAAAAACTTTGAACTTCACAGGTTTAACACGTTGAGTTTTACTTCAGGACACAGATATGAACACTGAATAGGCTGCTGTTTAAGTCGAATGAATATGTTAGTGAGCAGACACTCACACAGGCCGAGTCGGGTGTGTTGCAGCTTCTCTCACACTCCTTTCCTTTTGCAGATGGACCGCTTGAAGAGCAGTTGAAGAGTACCATGGGGGAAACACAGGCTGAAAGCAACCCAGCACAGGCTTAGATTCATGAAGGAAACTCAGAGAGCACAGGTAAAGACAGTCAGGTCTAGACGGACAGACAGAGTATTCAAATATGCTTTTAATTTGAAATAATACTTTCACCAGTATATCTGTAAGGTCTGAGCGTTCGTATCACTTCGGCTTAGTGAGAATGTTTTAGACCTGGACAGAGGAGTGTGTGATGTCCCTAATAATCCAACAGTGAACACCACATAGATCAATAATTACAGAGTCAGTCTATCATTTGCACTGTTGAAAAAGAAGAATTTGCTGGTGCTAGTAACAACAAATGTGAAGAATTTTTGACTGTGTCATGGATGAACATTTAGGTCACAGAGCAGGGGTCGGCAAGAAAAAAGTGTCTAGAGCCGCAAAAATTATTCAAAATATAATAGTCATTATTATTATGATTATTGTTTTGTTCATTCATTTGTTCATTTTATTGATTTTTCTGTTTTTATTGTCTTTTTCCTCCATGATTTGCTCACTTTTGTTCAGTTCGCTGATTATTTTCTTAATTTTTCCTAATTTTTGTCATTCTGCAGATTATTTGGTAATTTTTTTTTCTTATTTAAAAAAGTGGTATATTGGTATTAAATTTTGCTTACTGTTTTGATTAATTTTCTTGTTTATGTTCATTTACTTAACTACTTTAGTATTTTTTCATTCAGTTGATTTACTAATTCCCCTCCTTGAATCACCACCTTATCGTGGTGGAGGGCTTTGTGTGTCTGACTGATGCTAGGAGCTATGTTGTCGGGAGTAATTCACCTCTGGCAAAGTGGTCCTAGGTGACAGGTGATTAAGAGAGATTCAGAAGACCCTTATGACTATGTCTTCCTATGGGTCCACTACCTGCAGGAAGGGTCGTAAGGGTCCGGTGCGCTGTGGTTTAGGTGGTAACTAAAGGCAAGGGCCTGGGTGGTCCAATCCCCAGTTGCCAAAACTAGCTCCAACTGGGAGGAAACCCTGGGGCAGACCCAGGATACACTGGCCTAGGAATGCCTGGGGGTCCCACCAGAGGAGCTGGAGGAGGGGGCTGGGGAGAGGGCAGTGTGAGCTTCTCTGCTTAGGCTGCTAAAGAGCCACATGTGGCCCTGTAGCTGCAGGATGCAGACCCCTGACACAGAGGGGTAAAGGCTCCAGGTCCGTTTTCACAATGGGCACAATCCAGAAAACGGTTTCAAACATAAGTCATTTTTCCTTGAGGTCAGACATAACAGGTTTCATGAGTAGGACTGACAAAAGACTACATTAAAAGCATTAACAAAATATTCAAGTAAATGTAAAAAAAAAAATCAAGAAAAAGAACAAAAATGAAGAAGCTGAGTAACAAAATGAGCAAAAATGTACAAAATAATTGACAAAATGAAGAAATTAAGTATTAAAATTAAAAACAATGACTCATGTGCTCTGGAACAAAAAACAAAATAAGCAAAATGATCACATAAATAAGTCAAGTAAGTTAACATAAATGAATAAAATAAACCTGAACAAAAAAGAAAATATGCAACAATATTAGTAAAAGTGACAAATTCAGCAATGGAAGAAAAAAAAGAATCAAGTAAGTTAAAAAAAGAACCAAAATGAACAAAAATCAAGCACATATGCAAAAAAATTTACCAAATGTCTGAATGAACATAATATGATGCTGTAAACTTTACTCTGTCAAATTATTCAATACGCGAGTAGTTCTCAGTAGTTTTTGTTACTTTTATTCAAGTCCTTGTTGTTTATATGTTTTTATACTTGAGTCACTAAACGATAAAGTAACAATACTCTGATGTGAGTACTATGTGTACTATCTGTGTGTGTGTGTGTGATGTCACAGTGGGACTTACACGGAACAATAACCTGTCCAATGCAGCTCAGTTTGCCATGCATGCACGTGCTAAAGACAAATATGTGTATTAGTACATAAGGAATATTATTTCAGACAGTTTCAACACAGAACAGATACCTCACAGGTGTCAAACCATGTGCCATGGAGGGCCAAGACCCTGCAGGTCTACATCTGATCCGCACTCCTCCAGTCTGAGGGAGAGGCTCATCAGAAAACCTGCAGGGTCTCGGCCTTCCATGGCA
>JAQQAE010012326.1:0-13219 GCA_029823295.1 Pseudamia nigra | reverse complement strand
CGTAATGGCTTTCCTCTTGGCTGGACCAGCATCGCTAGAAGATCCTGCTTTCTTTTTTGGGGCCATGATGTGAAAAAAAACGAGGATACCGAGAAATTGGCGTAGGCCAAGTACCGCGTAACCTGGGAACTGCCTGTATTTACAACAGAAAACTGTTACTACTTGGACTTCGAGACTGTGTATATCTAAACTGTGCAAATTTCAGCCATTTATTGGCTCCGAGAAAGAAACTACGAATTTCCTTGATGAATCAAAGCTATTGATGCACACAGTGTGATCACAATGACGGAGCTGCTGAATGTCAGATCACGACTACAGTCATATCACTAATAATGAAAAGCTGAGACTCTACACTTTAGCAGTTTTTGATGCACAATGACACGATTCAAAGGTTCAGTATTTTCAAACTGAATGTCTTTGATTGTGGTGGCGGCCACTGAGTGTTAACCTGTACAACAATACATGTAAATTGTAGGCTACAATAAAATGTCATCAGCTGCTGTCTGTTATTTTAGAGTTAAAGAATGATTCTAGTAATCAGACTGCCACAATAGTGGCAATTATGTGTTCAGGAGGAAAAAAAAAAAAAAAATCCAAACAATAGCTCACCAAACGTGCCAGTATTTTTGTAAAGGTACTGTAAATATGTGGAAGAGTGCATCAGTTTATGAGCTACTGTACACCAAAAAAATCCAATCACAAAATTAGTCTGTGCAATAATTTAATCAAAACAGACTCCAATTTGAAGTAGAACTAGGTGCTACAGCCAAAAAAGTTATTTTAGTCAATAACAAAATATCACAATAAAATGTAATTTTTGTTATATCCTAAGCAAAAGTGGTAAAATCCAGAAAGTTATTCATGTGTTTTTCAGTTATTTATGGGTGAAATAAAAAAAAACAAAAAACTTCACCCAGGCCTTTGGCAGCTAGACTTTTGTCTTGTTTGGTTTGGTTATTGTCCCTGTAGCGCATCCTTCAGTCTTTTGAAAGGTGCTATATAAATACAAGATATTATTTCTATTCTTCTGTTTATTATGATGAAACATGAAAGGTGCAGAAAATATGAAAAGAGGAGAAATGCACCAGGCAAAAATTATGCAAAAAAGACAAAAGATTTGTAAAACAACATGGTTAAAAACACAAAAGACAAAACTGTGCAAAGGACAAAACGGCTCATTTTGGGATTGACTACTTATTTTATTCATTTGTTGGAAATAAATCAAAAGCGAGTAGTGGAATGAGGTGCAGCTGGGAATAAGGGTCAGAAATTGACAAAAGTTTTAAATGAATACTAACAAATAAATAAAAAATGCAGCAGCAGTTTAGCAGTATCCCTACAGGTGGTCTCGAATGGTTCAAATAAAAGCCTCAGTGCTCTTTGTAAGAAACAGAGACAAGGCCAACTAAAAATGCACTCGAGACCAAAAACGTGTGGTCAAGATAACAGCCCAGTCACAAGTACGACAGCGGTATAAAGGCTGTTTGAATCTCAGCCATGTCCAAAAATATAAAAACATTTAGTCGTCCTTCATCTGAAACAAAAATCAAGTTTAGATATCCAGATTTGTTGGAATAACCGTGGTTTTCCTTGTCTGTATCAGTCTTTCACATTGCTGCTGGCTGCTTTTCTCTTCTGGCATGAAAGCAGCTCAGCTTTGTTTGATGCTCCTGACCATTCATCTTCCTCTTGATCACATTCCAAAAGTTTTCACATCCGGAAATTTGGAGTGGTCTCTTAATTTTCTCTGAGGGTGAAATGTTTCTTCATAAGTTCGCTGCGGCATCCTGAACCTGCACTGTCATCCCCTTTGTTGAGCTCAGTGGCCTCAATGACAAATGACACCACTCAGCTGAGCTTCAAGACACTGACTGCTTAATGAGCTGCCACTTTGCAAATTAACCACTAAAAACTAGCAAGTTTGAAAATTTACATATGCTTTCCATTTTGGATGCTACTGATGCCTTCAAAAGAAACCTTTTTTCTAGTGATGGCCTTTATGCCTTTGTTGGGATGTTCTGTACCAGACTTTAAAGAATAAAAAACTAAGCGTCTTTCAAAACACTCCAGAGCACACCGTCAGATTGTGAGATTAAAAATATTTTGTACTCAAACAGAAAAAAAAAAAAACTGGACCTGTTTAATCCAATTACATTGAAAAAGATACCTAGCCACCCAGAGACACAGGTGACACATTTCAAGTCTGATGCACACTATGTACTGTAATTTTGCAACATATTATCACTCCTGAGTCGTCACATACTGACGAGAGTCCAATTTGTCAATATGCAACATACAAAGTAGGATGTTGCCTTCTAATGTTAAAGGTACTGTCTGCATTGGTGGTAAATTACCTTGTAGCTGATCGTTTATAGCAGTGCGCTGTAAATGGTTTACAACCTGATAGTTGCATGAACTCACTCACTCGCAGAGTAGAAAACAGTCATAGCTGTAACTACTAAGGAGCTAGCAGCTGTAATTTATCTGACCATAGAATGACTGAAAAGACACAACCTGTGTGTCAGATTCATTCAACATCTGGTACAGGTAACAAAAAAAAAAAAGAACAATCTGAGAGACAGGCTGCCTGTTTTATCAAATCAAATCAAATGAAATTATATTCGTAGAGCACTTTTCATACATAATAGCAGCACAAACTGCTTAACATATTAAAAACACACATATATTTACAGATTTACCCCCACCCACACACAGACCATTCACTCTTCACACATAGTTTCTGTTGCTACAGGAGTGCAAAATAAAATATGGCCTGGCACTGAGGAACCAGGTGAACAAACAGCACCTGGAGAGCCATACACCGCAAGAGCCAGGCCGTCCCACGACCACAGAGGGTGCTGACACAGGGACCACCCTGACCAGGACAGAAAGGAGCCCATGATGCATGGGCCCTCCAACCATCTAGGTCAATGTGTGGAGGACCTCCTTGAGGAAAAGCCTACTTTAAGCATTTATATTGGCCCACCATCAATGATCAGCTGGTAGCTAGTTCCCCAACATCATAGACAGCACCTTTAAGTCCTCAGTTTGCTAGAGAGTGTGTGTGTGGAGGGGGGGGGGCTTGGCCACTCTGAATGTCAGCATGTCAGTGTGAAAGATTAAAAAAATAGTCTAGTTTCGAACTAAATATGCTCCATAATTTAACTGAAATTCCAGAAAATATTTTGAGGGAAAATGGACATGGATTGTTCGGGTTCTAGGTGTTCTCGGCGAACTTGATGATCCAGGTCTTTGGAGATTTCTTAAACGGTGCTATCAGCTCACCCTGTGTGCGGTGAGAATGTGAAGGTTGTGGACTTGTTCACTTGTCACTGCTACATTTATTGATTAATTGCTTCGACTTTGATGTTGTGAGGTGTTTATTAATTTGATTTACTGTTTAAGAGTCACTGTGTTTTTAATGAAGCAAATGTAATCAATGCATAATGCAATTTCAGTTTCAATTTTTGGGGCTTGGGACAAAGCAATATCAGCCAATTAATCTACAATCAGCTTTTTCCTATTTCAAACTATTCACAGCATAAAAATATTATTATACTGGCCTTAACCCTAGTTTGTTGTCTAGCTTTCATTTCCCTGCAGGCTCTTTGTAGACTTTATTAGAAATACAGTATGTGCATGGGGCAATATAATTAAAAGACAGTCTACTGGCATCTTACATGATCTTACATGTCATAGCTACGTAGCAGTAAGGGTTACATTTTATCCGTGCTTGAAATGTATGACGATGCTTCAGCCACATACATACACAGAAACCAGAATATTTTTCTTTTCAAATGAAGTTCTAACACAAACATTTAGGCCATAGTTCTTCCGTAGTAAGCCTAAACATAAGCCTAAGCTTAAGCAAACTTTGTATGAAAACAGCATAAGTAGGTAACAGATACACAATGAGGCAGAAAGACAGATACACAGTGCTACAGTTAGTTACAGGCAAACAACACCACTGGAAACTCAACCATGAAAGCTGAAGACAAGCACCAAACATAATGTGATGGCTGGACTAAACGTCATGTCTGCTGCTCACTCTCAGGAGAAGTGTATCTTTTTCCAGCCTACCGTCCAATCTGACAAGTGGATGTGAACATAAATCGGACTTACATGATTCTCAAAGTCCATCTCGTAGGACTTTTCTCATTTACTCTTGATATTTCTCAATGCAGATAATATTTAAAAAAGCAAAAAAAAAAAGCATTAATAGCTAAGGATTTCTTCAGTCAGTAAGATCTGCTGCCCTAAATATGAAATATTTAAACAAGAATGTAATAACCATGAATAATGCATATGGTTTTGAGGCTGTGAGAGCACAAAAAAACAGGAGTGAATGCAAATAGCCCTGCCTTGTGTCATCATTGGGTGCAGTTTGAGCCAATCGATGAAGTGAAATGTCATCTGTGCCATGGAGATATTTGTTTTTGTTTATCAGTTTCAGGATCCAAATGGCAGCACGCAGCCCATCTTGGCTCAGACTGTGGCTATGTGGTGGCGGATGCAAGAGCAGCTGCACACACTGAAACCAAGTCCTCAATTTAATGAAACACAGAAGCTGCCTGGCATTTGTGGTGCCACAAATACTGTGTTCAGGTACAGAAATCATAAATTATTGGACTAGCCTCCTGCCCTTGGGTAAGACATGTTTAACCTCCAGTGATGCAGACAGTGAGCCTGGATGCTCTTCATTTTTTATTCTCCAGTCCATAGTCTAGGGTCACTGAGGCATTTCAGTTCATAATCATGGCCACTGGCTGGAGGTCGTACAGCTCTGTTAGGCCATAAAAGTAATAGGCAAAAGCATTTGTTTTAAAACTTTATAGATATGAAGGGTTCAGCCCCCATGCTTTAAAGGTGCCAAAGCATATTTCCTCAGATAGTGTCTGGAGTTTTTATTTACTACAGCTGCAATGAGCCATGCCTTTACTTTAAGAATCCAGTGTAAGGCAATGTAAAGGAAATCCTACATTGCACTCCTAATGGAAACTTGATATGTCCTTATATATTTCAAAATAATGGCCCTGTTATTCAACCTGGATACCAACATGGATGATGTCAGGTTCATCACAGAAACAGCCAGAGTCTGTACCTATACTTGAATATAATATACAATCAAGACTTAAACATGAGAAAATAATATTGCAGTGTTACGGACAGATTCTGTCCTGTTAACCTTTTACTTTTATTTTTTTTCAAATATGAGTGATTAAGAGCTATGGGGCTCACCTGTGTTAAAGTGTCCATGTCATGCTCATTTGCAGCGATTTGATTTTAACATTGGGTACCTTTACATTAGGTGCGCACCCATCATAGCTCAAAATAGTCTGTAATTATTTTAGAATGAAAACACAAGATATCAAGCAGGGGACCCCTCTTCCTGAAATGAATGGATTTGCCTTATTTGGAGTTTCTGGGGCGAGGGGAGCAGTTTTCTGGAAGCAGAGGGGAGCTGCACCCTGAGATCCCCGACATGGCTGTGCATCTAGCAGGACACACCATCCACCGGAGCGATCACAACCGTGACTCTGGTAAGAAAAAAGGAGGTGGACTCTGCATGTGGATGCTAGCAATGACTGATGCTCACAGAGCTAAGCTGCTGACAGATACTGCTCCCCCTTTGATTAGCACCTGTCGAGTTTGCTGTTGTATCTGTTTACATTCCACCAGAAGCTAACACTATTCGAGCCATTAGTCACCGCTACGTTGAGAATGACCATTTACGGAAGTCTGGCACATTATTACATCATACTGAGCCTGGGCCTCTCCAAAGGATTTCTAGGAGATTTAGTAGACTTTCTTCATTGCACTTTCTGGCATGTTTAAGATGACAATTCACCAACATAGTAGATAAGTCAGATGAACACAGAAAAGCTTGTCATGGGCAATTAATTTTCTCAGCCAGGTCAGAGGTTATATACTTAAGGAAGTGGCTGTCTCTTTGTTCAGAGGGTTGCATGTCTCCGTAAAGGCAACATCAGTAGTGGACTTTCTGGGATGTTGTGTTCTTACTGATATTTTCGGATAGCCACTTTGCACACATTTTGTTTTCAGTGACTCCCAGTGACATAGATTCCATCATGTTGACTCTCTGGCCTATCATGTCAGAATGTAAAGATGATTTTGGTTGTTATTGTCAGTACGGAAGACTGGATACGGACTGTAAACGTGTAGTTGTGACCTCATAAATATTGCAAAATCCATATGATTTGTTTCAGGTCCAGTTATCTCAAAAAGGAATTTATTTTTTTCTTTCAAGTGAGAATTTTCATAGTTTAACAATATTTTACATAGCAAGAAAATACATGAAGCAGTGTTTTTCACAAAATGCAAAATTGCTACTTTTTGGCATTTTTGTATTTGTTATATTCATTTAAGTTGCATGCCAGTTGAAAAATACTAATTTCAACCTGATGAATCCATTTCCGTTGAACTAAGTCACCTAAATAAACAACTCAAATTACAATACTACCCACAAAAATCAGAGCTTCCAACCAAATCATCCAGCTCCAGCTAACATCAATAAGTGACTAGCAACACATAAACACATGGGCCTGTCAAGTCTTACATATTGAACCTTTAAAGTAGGGGTGTTCTACATCATTTTTAATAGAAAATAAATCTGTGGACGACTAGGGAGCAGCTATGACTCAGGTGTTGATAGAAAATCCATTAAGCTCTTGGACACAACAGTAAGAAAATACAGCACTGACCTTTAAATCCATCCTTAAACACTTCCTCTCTGAACAAACATTAGCCTGGATTGTTTTTGTTAAGTGTGAAACGAGCAGTTAATTGAACACTGTCAAATATAATTACACACTTGATTTAGGTTTGTGCAAATACTTCTCCAAGGACATTCATTTTAGCGTTTCCCTGTGGGAGAGCTTTTTCTGTTGTTTAAGGTTAAATTCACACATGATTTAGTCACTTTATTTACAATTAATGAAGCGAGAGTGCAGATAGCCTGGGAAAAAAATAAATCATTAAAAATAATGCCTGCTACAGTAAGCAACTAAAATATAAATAATCCAAGCAACACTGTGACAGAGGATCATTTCACTCCCACATTTTCCTTTCTGTTATGTAACATGTGCAAATGCAAACCACTACATTTATGGCACAAGCTTCCCACTCATTGTTTAAACAGAAATAAATAAGAGGAAAACAATAATCTGAAGAATTCTCAGGTTTCCATTGTCGCCTAAGAAACCGTTTCTGACAATTGTCTCCTCGTCACATTGCGGGTTGAAGACTCACTGTCCTCAAAATAACACACCTGCACCTCCACACACTGCAGCATCACACTCAGAAAATGTGCTGATGCTCTATTTCTGCCACTTTATCCCTTTTTAGCAGTTTTTCGTGTGAGGAATAAAGTATTAGCCTCTTGAATTGCAGTTTAAACTTGTATTTGTCTTCATTTAAATACAACAGAAAGCTATGGCGGCAGAATAAGTTCTATCAAAATGTGTATCACATCTAAAGAAACTATTTTGGGCACTTTGTATAAAAAGCAGCTTTGACAATAGCTCCGAAATGCACTTAGAGACATCAATCTGACAATGTGGGGGTAAAAGCCCTCTGCTGATTATTGCCAAGTGCTACAGCAGAATGTTAAAGAGGAGTTTGGAGGGGAAAAAACAAAACAAAACTCTCCTCTGTATGGAGTCTTTGTTTCTCGAAATGTGACCATCGTTTACCCAAATGGGACATTTTAGATTGGAAATTCTACAGACCATTGTTCTGGGCTGTGGAGAAGCAGAAAGAGAACCGTATACCATGTGGGACTCCAAAGAAAAAATAGATTTTGAAATGATATCCTCATGTGTATGTGTCCTGCATAATATCAGTAAAATGCATAAATAAATACATTTGTATGGCCAAAATAAGACTTTGGTTTTGGTTTGGTCATTGGTTTAATTATTTTAATAATTTAAATGTTTTTATTTAATGTGCTCATTGTCTTTATTTTTCTGTTGATTTGTTGCTAATGTTGTTTTTATTTTTGTTTGTTTCAGTAGTCATTCTTTTGCTTACTTTGTAGCTTATTTTGTTCATTTTTCTTAGTTTTTGCTTATTTTTGTCACATGGTTATTTAGTTGCTTGTTTCCTTCATTATTTTCATTATGTTGGTCAGTTTTATGTTTCTTGTGTTTTTATTTTCTTCACTGTTGCTCACTTTGTTACTTATTCTGTTCATTTAGTTGCATATTTTCTTCATTTCATTGATTATTTTGGTCATTTTGTGTTTATTTTGTTTTTATTATTTTTATTATTCTTCATTTTTACTCACCATTTTGCAAATTTTGTTCATTTTGTCTATTTACTTGCTTATTTTCTCAATTCTGTTGCTCATTCACTTATTTTCTTGATTTTTCTTCTTCATGGTGATTCATTTTGTGACTTACCTCGTTCATGTTCTTATTATTTTGGTCATGCTTTGTTCATTATGTTCATTCTGTTTTAATGTTATGCAGTAAAGGCACAAATGAAACCCATGTCCTTGCTCCTGTGAGTCCAAAGTAGAGTTTTGAGTATTTACACATCCTTCTTTTCCCTCCCTGTAAGTTTGAATATTTATGGCTGGATCATTTAGTTTGAGAGATGAGGAATTCAAATAGGTTTCACTACAATAGACCTTCCATCATTTAAGGCTGACTATTAGCTCACGGTCACAGCCTTGTAGGTAATGGTGCCACAAGGAGAATGATGATTGGTGGAAGTTTTTGTGCGTCTGTGAAAGAGTTTTGTGGTGTCCTTTTTATCACTTGTCCTCTGCGTCCTCTTCAGCTCTTCATCTTCTCACCCACAGGTGTCAAACCATGTCCCACGAAGGGCCAAAACCCTGCAGGTTTTCCTTTTAGCCAGTAACTGAAACAGGTGATTTTACTGATCAGCACTCCTTCCAGTGCATTTCAGGTGCAGCTACATTCCAAGCACACATGCAGCTGAATACAGTGAATGTGTACTTTCACTGAGATAATCACTGAGATAATCAGGGATTGTGATTGGCGCTATACAAATAAAAATTGAATTACATTGTACTGTGGAAGTTGTTGGAAAAACACTGTAAGTACACATGGCCTTATCCAGTATTTACTTCAGCTTCCTCTGTACTTTCTCACTGGCTTTGAAGATGTTCCATGTGTCGCCTTAACATTTTTTTTTACACTGTTCCAACACATCAGGTCTGTGTTAGCGCTGTGTCCAGTGCAGGAGCGGAGGGAGTTGTCTTATCTGACCACAGTTGACCCCACTGCTGACCCGGTCAACGGAGAAACTGAAACAGTTATTAAACCATGAGTACAGAGGGAATAAAAGAACGAGGGAGTCGATGGGAATATGTCCAACCTCAGCTAAACTCTACTGTTTGTATAGAGCCATTCATCTCCTTATTAGGATCAGTGTTGCGACTGAAAGGAAGCTACAGGAGCTCTCTGTGTTATTGGTGTCAGTGTCAGAGGATTTGTAAAGATGCTGAACAAGGAGCTCAGTGCTATTTGTTTAAGAATAGAAAGAGACAGGGCACTGAGGGATTGAGCCTGAAAGACTGTGTCAATACCATTCAAGAACATTTTAGACTTGTCAGTTAAACTTTTCTGGACAGAATCGGTAATTTCCAAAGTGCTTCCACAGACTCCAGAGTGTATTCACTGCATGGTAGCTGAAAACCAACACCAAGAATCCTAATCTCTGGGCTGAAATGTTTGGCAATGCTATGTGCTGTTGGCGAAGTCTCTGGTGCGACTGCAGCATGCAAACCGCAATCAATCATGGCATGAATTATGAAAGAGCCTCTCATTATCGCTGCCAGAAGAAAAGAGAAGAAAAGAAAAATCGATGCATGACAGAGAATCTATGAATAATCAGTATGAGTCAACTAGAATATTTTATGGTGGGCAGAAAAAAGGTCTAAACACAGTAGTACAATTAAGAGAAAAGCCCTTTGTGGAAAAATCATTGTACTATCACAGAGGGGGACGGTGACGCCAAAATAATGAGTGGGCTCCATACATGAGGACTGAGTGAAACAGAGCCAAAAAATATTATGACAATAAACACTTTCACT
Source organism: Pseudamia nigra (assembly GCA_029823295.1). Classification (NCBI taxonomy): domain Eukaryota; kingdom Metazoa; phylum Chordata; class Actinopteri; order Kurtiformes; family Apogonidae; genus Pseudamia; species Pseudamia nigra. Next base: position 3,138 of record JAQQAE010012326.1, on the reverse strand, counting down.
CTGCTCTAATCATGATAAGTGTCACATTTTCCTGGTTGGAGTTTAAAGGCTGGATTTTGGTCTGAAGTGAAAAGATATTTGTGGTTTTAAATGACTTATTGAAAAAAGAAGAAACGATGAAAACTGTAAAAAATGCCAAAAGAGAGACCATTGCAAGAGGCAGAACAGAGCCAAAACAACACAAAAGATATGACAGGATGAAAAAGACATAGCTCAGTTTTACAGACAAAACTATAGTGCAAGACAGACAAAAATGTAACAGATGCAACAAATGACAGTATCTCCCCTTGTGTTACATTGTTTAATTTTTCAAAAAGGTGCAAATACGGTCATGTTGATTCAATTCAGCTAAAGACAGAGATGACATAAGTGATGCAAAAAAATAATAAATACTTACTTATTAATGTTTAATTAATTATTTAATTAAAGCCACAATGAGATGAATATGAACGAATATAATGTAAAAGACATAAAAGATTGGAATGGCACAAATATACAAAGATAAGCAGAAGATAAGGGATGCACAAAGATGCAAACAACAGACAAAATAATAGAAAAACTATGATAATGGTGTAAAGGATGCAAAAATGATAATGTTAATGTCACACTTATATGAAAACTGCGTAAATGACAAAAGATGGGAATGACACAAAAAGACAAACATGTAGAAGATTAAAAAAGGCAAAAATAATGTGAAGGATGCACACCAATGAAAGCTGACATGGTGTAAATAATGTAAAAAATGAACATATTAAAGTCATAATTATGTCAAAATAATGTAAATAACCCCAAACCACAACATCAAGATGAAAGCAATGGACAAAAACAGAAAATATACAAGCAGTACAAGGCATACAAATATGAAGATGAGCTAAAAGACATGATAATCACTGAGTGATAGAGAAATAGTTACTGTATGTCACTTTTCATATTGATATGTACTGTCTATTGCTGAAAAAATACTGTAATGTCATTTTTTTCAATGTGGTCCAGTCCTAGTAGCACAGTACTGACTACTATGACATCTACTACATCTCTTGGTGTCCGCAGTGTATCATCTGCTCTTTTGTTCCTTTCAGCCGCTTTATTGTAACTGATAAGAGTCCTCTCAACATATTAATCAGGCTGTTAATTTACAATCAGATCAGGTTCTTTCACTGGCAAAGAGCTTCTCCGTGAAATTATACACTAATTAATGTGTTGAATTGTTTCTTGGTTTGGTGGGGAGTGTGTCAATACTCCACACCAAACCACAAAACAAATCAAGTCAAGCTGCTTCGAAAAACAGGCGGTTTCGTTGAGGAAATGCAGTCGTGTTGTTGTATTTCAGGGTGTTCTGTTTGTTTTGAAACTGCTGGTTTTTGATCACTCATGCATTTGTTGTTATCGCATCATGCACAGCGTTCTCACATCTCTGATCCACCTGTGGTTAAGGGATGTAAGTAGGGCATGTGTCGGACAAAAACAAGAATCATCATTTCCATGACAGTGATAAGATTTATAGGGACATAGATTTCTCTTTTGACTTTGGCTTTTAAATGCTTTTATCTTCCTGATTAAGAACTCAGATAGTAGTCATTTTTATTTTTATTTAATGGTGTATATTTGTTATCACCTACATATGTTTTTTATTTAACCAGTTAAGTCAACTGAGAACCAGTTCTCATTTACAAAGATGATCCGGGCCGGAGGTACATATATAGACAGACAACAATTCACACTCACATTCATACCTATGGGCAATTTGAAGTGACCAATTAACATCGTGCATATGTTTGCCTGTGGGAGGAGGCCAGAGTACCCAGAAAGAACCAATGTAGACATAGGGAGAAAAATGCAAATTCCACACAGAAGGGAGCTCGCAGCCAGAACCTTCTTGCTGCGAGGGACGAGTGCTACCTACTGCACCACTGTGTCACACCTCTAAATGATGCAAAAATGTAGAGTTTACTCCAAGAAACTACGCCTGGGCAATTGTATCAATTCATTTGAATTTTTTTGCTGCAGACAATTTCTAAAATAACAAATTTGAGTTTTTTCTCCTCTTGCTATGGTGCACCTTTTGCCCCCAGGAGATTCCATAGCTTACCTCCTCCCCCTTGTTTCCTTAACAGAGATGCACACACATCAACAACATGGCTACTCCTAAGAAGAGCAAGAAGTTTGCTCCTCTAAAATAGGAATAGCATTATCACTGGTTTGGGTTTGACTACACTGCAAAGTTTGTCTAAAGCCCATTGCAACAAAAGGCAGCAGTACAACTTATTCCAGCATCTAAAACAGAGGAATCTAGTCGAGTGGGAGAGACGCCACTCTTTATGAGGGGAACAAGACCACTACCAACAAACTGCCACTAAAAAGCAGCTTACTGCGATGGAATCATTTACCCAACGCACCACATACGATGAGAAAGGGGCATGATTGAAAGCGATCACCGAAGCAGTCGCTTTGCCAATCGCTGAAGATACGGTACCCAGTGGAAAAGACCAGGTTTATCCCTGCCTGTCCTCCAACTGAAACGACCAAGGCAGTTGTATGGAAACAACCACCTTGGTCGTACGTAAAGCTCCTGAATTACGACTCTTCAGAGCGTTTGAGAGAATTGCTGCCGGTGGCAGAAAATATCCCGGTGATTGACACCTGTACTGTGGATTTCAACTCGGTAAGTCAGTTAGTACTGATTAAAACAAAATGTAATGATGGCAGTGGTGGCCAAGAGGCTACAGAAGGTTTGGATGGCTGGCAAGGAAGGCTTGGTGACATTCACCAGACACTCCATGCTTCCAGAAAAGTCTCAGCTTCACCTGGATCCCTGCTCTCTTTCCTCTCCTCCCCCGTGATCTGCGGGGATCTGGCAGAAACCAGCCACAAGCGCCACCGGTCCAGGATCCAGCCTTTGGTGGCAAAGAGTGTAAGGTGCCGACCCAGGAAGACGAGGTATCGTGATCCAGCATAGACGATCGGATCGATAAAAGCATGTGGAGATCATAGACCAGTGGTTCTTAACCTTGTTGGAGCTACCGAACCCCACCAGTTTCATATGCGCATTCACTGAACCCTGCTTTAGTGTAAAATACAGCGGTGCCTCGGATAACGACGATAATCCGTTCCGGCGTCACGGCCGTTATCGTTGTCACT
>JAQQAE010012325.1:0-13220 GCA_029823295.1 Pseudamia nigra | reverse complement strand
GCCACCGTGTATGACATGCTCAAGCAGGGCGACACAAAGGGGGTGCCCTTTTTTCTCGGTTGAGCACCTGCCCCTCTGAACCTCTGTGCACGCCACTGCCTGTAGCAGTACTAATAGAGCTACTGACTCCATACCCACCATTACTCTGCACAAGACAAGTGATGCCTAAAGCACATTAAGACAAGAAATGGCACAGATTAACTCTTAACAAGGCAAACCTGTGAACTGAATGTGCAAAGCTGTCATCAAAGCTAAACGTGGCTGCTTTGGACAATCTAAAATATAAAACATGTTCCGAACACTTTTGTGTTTAGTACATAATTCCACACATGTTCTTTCACAATTTGAATTTTTTTCAGCATTAATTTACAATGTTGAAAAGGATAGAAATAAAGAAGAACAACTGAAATGGAAGGAGTGTCCAAACTGACTGGTAGTATACTATATGTTGTGTAGTATAATAAAAATTACTTTTGGGCATCTGGTGCAAATTTCATTCATTCTCAGTAAAATGACTGAAATCAGACATATGCTTGAGGTCAAGGGTCAAGGGCATAGGTTTCATTTGAAGACTGGGGAGGCCATTTTTATTTGGGCACCGCCGAAAAGCAAAACTAAAAATTAAACACTTAATTTTCTGTGTTTCTGGTGAGTTGTTCATGTATCAACATGTGCATTTTCTGAATACATTTAAAAATGGAGCACAAAGTGAACAAACATGAGAAAGATAATGAGTAAAACTGAAAAAAGAAAGCAACACAATGAACAAAATTATCAACAAAATCACATAAATAAACACAACAACTGACAAAATAATAATAATAATAAAGACTGTTTTGATCACAGAAAAGCTTTGTGCTGACCAAGGACAAAATAATTGATAAAATTGACAAACATGAACAAGATGAAAAGAAAAATGACCAAATATTAACAGTATGCAACAAAACTGAACAAAACAGGAACAACAATCCACAATAAAAAGAAAGGAAATTAATATAACAAGCAAATATGTGAACAAAATTGAAGAAAATGAATAACATAGTACCCAGAATGAACAAAAAAAACATATACATATATATATAAACAAAGTAAGCATCAATGAACAGAACTAGACAAAAAGTCAGAAAATAACCTACCCAAAAGGAACATGGTCCACACAATGAGCAGAAATAAAGCAAAACAATCAGAAAGGAAGCAAAATTAGCCATCAAATTAATTAAGGCTTCATCGACATGAGGAAAATGGATGCCACAATCCCCAAAATGAACAAAACAATAAGGGAAGGAACAAATCCCAAGAAAATAACCTAGTAAATTAACACAATAACCAAGTAATTGAACGGTATTTAAGAAAAGAAAAGAATTAAACAGTTCCCTCAGTGGAAGGGGGGAGTAGTCAAATACACATTGTATCCATACCATAGACTGTATATATTAGATTAATACTGAAAGCAACAAATCCCAATCCCACCTGAAATATATCCACATACCTGAGGTCGTTTTTTTTGTCTTTTTTGGATGTAATCTCAGGACAAAGTGCTTCATATTTCACAGTTTGACCAACAGGTGGCAGCAAACAGCTCAGATCAGTCAATCAGGAAGATTCAATCAAAAGAATTATGTACATTTAAATACAAGAGGCCAAAAAAGGAAGCAGATATCAACCATAGTGCATTATATATAAGTAACCTTTTCACCGTTATCAGTGTTTTTACTCTATTCTTTTTAAACCTTTATGTCAAACTGCATCTGAATTTGAAGAGTTCTGATGATCGATGCAGATGAGGGTGTTTGAGCTCAGCAAACTCCATTTAAAGCTGCTACTTAAGAGAGAATCATATTATCATTAAGCATAGTAGGTATGGACAAATGATCATCAATCAATACAAAAAGCTGTATATATAATTTCTTTGTCTTAGATCATATAATAACTCTGAGACGTGTTAGAAATTGAACAACATGTTAATTATGCCCAAATCAAAATTTTATCCCTTATGGTGGTACAGCAGCAGAACATTTAGAACTAGAGGGCACTCAGAGTGCGCATACTTCTGCCAAGGCTGTTGTTCACTTTGACCAGCCAAGGAGGTTACTGTATGTGATCATGTTGGTTTGTTTATCAGTTTGTCTGCCTTTTAGCAGGATTACATAAAACTACTGGACAGATTTCGATGAATGGCTCCAGAATCTACAACCTGACCCAGATCATCTCCAAAGTGTAATGGGTTCATCCTTCACCCAAGGGCTACCTCTGGTGAAACTTTCATCAAAATCTGTCCAGTAGTTTTTTGTGTAATCCTGCTAATAGACAAACAAACAGTCAAACCAACACGATCACAGAACCTCCTTGGTGGAGGTAATAACAGGTCAATACTCTAGCAGCATCAGTGAAGTTATGGTATATATCATAAGTGCTGCTGCAGTTTTGACATACTATATGTTGCAGTTGGATGGGGTTGTATCAGAAACACCAAAGAAAGTTGTTTCAGCCAGTATATAGATACAGTCCATGATATGGATACATTTAGTCTATGGAGCTTTGAATTGAAATGTAATACGTATTGAATAAATCCTGTAATTTAAAGTACAGAGTTTAGGTGTTGAGATGTTTACAAGTGATGCTTGCATTATATATAGATGTGTTAGTGTTTGGTTTATTCTATCCACTTGCACAATAGTAGTAGATAAAGTAATCAGAAACAGTACTCAAGTAAAGGTATTATTACTTTACAATTATGCTGATTCAAGCATCTGGAAAAAAATTACTCTACTAGTGACTAACTTCATAATGCAGAAGGTATTACGCTCCTCACATATTTCTGGACAAGTCATTTAACATTTAGATAACAACAACATGAAGTGCACATTAAATGTTATGAATAAAGTGACAGATCCAGAACCAAATGTGAAAGTATATGATGTGCTTGAAATTTGTTCATTTTTGTTTATTTTGCTCATTTATGTTTATTTAATTATTCCTCATTTTGTTGCTTGGGTTGTTGATTTTTGTCTGTATTGTTCATTACTGTGTTGATTTTTAAAACACTTTTTTGTTTACTTTTGTTACTCATTGTATTGGTTATACAGTATTGTTGATTTGGTTAATTTAGCTGATTCATTTTTTGTATGATTAATATTTCGATAATTTAGTATCTTGTTTGGTCAGTTTTTTGCCCTGTTTATTTTGTTCATTCTTAATGTATTTAATTATTTAATTATTTTTGATTTATGTTTTTTCTTAGTTTTCTCATTTTGCTAATGTGCTTGATTATGTTGTTTATTTTTGCTCATTCCTGTGTTTTTGTTCATTTTCCACCTCACTGAGTAGGAGTCGTTTCATTTGTGTATAAATGACTCCTACTCAATGAGCTGCAGCCAAAAGTAACTGAGTAGAAGCATTTTTTCCATTACAAATGTAATTATGAGTAAAATTATTCGGCAAAGCTACTCTCAGAAATAGATTTAAACAGTAGTACTTGTACAATTGCTGAATTGAGTTGAACTGAACTGAACTGAATTGAACTGAATTGAACTGATTTGAACTTTAGTCTTAAATAACCATGGATGCTTAATTTGGTTGTCGCTGATTCTGGGTTTTGTCCGTTGAACACTACTGTTTATCAGATAGTACTGTGTCATAACAAATTACATAATGAGAACAGACTTCTAAAAATCTGAGCCCACGTTAGGATTAGAACTTTCACCGTGCTTGCTGAACTCCTCCACGCCGTGCAGGCCCTTCCCCAGTGGGCGTGCGTAAAAGTCCCCAGCCCTCTCTAAATATAACTCCCCTCCAAAACAGAAGGAAACTGAAGGAAAGAATCGTTGCCCAATCAGAAGCTGTCTCAAAAGTTATCAGAAAGGACCTTTTTTCGGATACAGTGTGTCTCATAGCGATTTGATCCATTTCTTAGCCCCCGGGGGTGCTGGAGCGCACAGCTGGAGGCGCATTGTCTCTATGCAAACTGGACGGCATGGCCATTGTATGCGTTTGGGCATATATGGAGGCACTGATGGGTCGAAGGATACAGCCCGTCTGAAGTCTGAAGAAGAGTCGACCTCGCCCGTGTTGCGCGCATTTCGGTCAGCGGAGTTTTACTCTGTGTGTCGCTATGAGTTGCCTGGATGTGATGTACCACCAAAGCTATGGAGCGCACTACCTCCCTGCAGCGGCGTACAAACCCACGTACTACAACCACCAGCAACAACAGGTGAGGTGATTCACGGAGACTCACACTGACCGGGTGTAGCCAGTGCGTAAAGTTAGGAAGAAAGAAAGTTGGAGAATGTGACGAGGCTGAATGTTTAGTGACTTTTGGTTCAGTCGGTGTCGACATCAACCTAGACATTTTCCCCCGGATAGCTGCAGTCCTCTTGACCCACTAAACGGAATCATCTCACTTTTAAATGATTAAATTCCAAACTGGAGCTCGGAATTCAACGTAGGTCACGCGTAATGACACTGAACTATTAATCCTGAGGTGAAATGGTGACGTAATGACAGCCCGTCAGTCACTAAGGAATGCACGAGACACATTGAGCTTTACAAATACTTGGAATGCGGTGAGGGGAAAAATACGTTTTAGCAAATCTATCGAGTTGCCAGTTCAAAATAAAACCAGCCACCTTCTTAATATTTTAAATTGGATTCATGAGATCCAGAGATAAACTGTTATAGCAGAGTTCAAAGTCATATTATTAATTGTGAACAAGAACTAAGATTTTGACGTTGAATTTAATGCACTTCTCCAGTTATCTTCTTCATACTGAGAGTTAAAGTGTCTCTCTCTGTCTTTGTGTGTGCGTGTGTGTGCAGAGGAAGCTGAGTGTTTACAGTAAGATGCAGGAGTGTATGGAGCAGCAGCATCTCAGTGGAGGAAGGGAGATGCTGTACAAGGAGCAGGGCCTTCAGGGTCCTCGATCCGAGTCGGTGTCTAGATCTTCATCTGTTTCAGAGCTTAAGGACAGTCCTCAACCGACAAAGACGGAGTACTTGAGCCCGAACTGTGTAATTCACAGCTACTTTGAAGGCAAATCGGACGATGTGATAAATGCACACTTTTCCCGGGCTCTCCATCTGTCTGACACTTTTGACAGTGAGACGAAACCGATCAGAGTGACTCAGTCCCCTGCTTCAGCTGCAGCAGGGTTATGGAAAGGTGAGAGGGGTGATTCATTCCAATGCACTGCACTGATTTTAACTTTAGATATAAGGAAGTTTTTGATTTTTTAAGTCTGTGCTGACATCTTTGCGATGTGTTTGTTTCAGATGCTGTGTCACTTTCCGAAAGTCAGAGCAGCTCAGCTTGGAACAACGCTTGTCCATCCCAGGCCAGTTCCTGTGTCCCATCTGTCCCAGTCCACCCTGACTTCTCTCCAAGCCCTGTTCCCTTCAACCACCCGGATGGAGCTCTATGGGCCGGACATGTGTTCTCCCAGACCAGCCTCCCGGCTCCAGCGTCCCTGCCAGAGACCTGGCCCTACAGCTTGAACCCCCAGAGCTCCACTAACTACCCGAATGTCCACGACGTCTACCTTCCCCATCCCCACATCCACACACGGCACCACCACCCTATGCTTCACACAGCCCACACTTCAGGATTAAACAGCAGATTCAGTCCTTTACTGCTGCCTGGTCTTCGGAACCAGAGCCAGCTGTCTGCAAGTTCAAGCAACAACACGTCCCCACATAGCGAGGCGGTGAAGACAGAGATGGATGCCAGCAGCACAACTACCTCTGTCTCCTGGAGCCCTTCGAGCCTCCATGGATCCTTGGAGGTGTACGACTCAGGTACATATCACTACATCATGCAGTTACATAGAATTTGTCAGAGTTGATGTGTATTGAACACAGCAGTAACCGGACATTGTTTCTTGTGTCTCTGCAGCTCTTGACCAAACCAAAGCTAAGACATCCATGTGGTTCTAACGGACATATCAACTATGAGCACAATTTAATTTACACCAAAAAAGGACTTACTAAGGAGCTTTATGGCTGACACACCAGCACTGTAACGTACAATGTAGATACAGAACACTTATTGTAGCTTTTACTCTGAGTCTTGCACTGTCCATGCAACTTACTATGGAGATGAACTCAGGCTTGGACTTAAAGCTTTGGCTCCTGGTTGAGGCAGATGAAGAAAGACTAAGAAACTACTAACTTTAAAAATAGCGACCTCTTCAAAACACCATTTCCTTTTCATGCAATGTGAGACAAAGTGGTTCTGTTTCAAGAGCTTGATTTTGATCCACATTTTGTTTTGTATAATATGTGTCTGTTCATGACTGTAAATGTTTTTGTGTACAGTTTTGCCATGCTAAGTTGGTTTGCTGGATTATATTTGCTTAAATTGTTGCCTAAATGCTATCTTTCCTATTTTGCCTATGGGAATGTGTACTGTAAATATTGTTGCCGTATGTTTAAGTATTAAATTGTTACACTGAATGGGGCACAAGTTTGATTACTTCTCCAAAATAAGTGCAGCACAAGCAAACAAATCACAGCATCTTAGAGTCCTTTCAAGCATTGGCCTAAATTGCATAATATCCTGCTTCACACTGTTGACTCATAAAAAATCCTTCCTCTGAAGGATGAGTCATTGGTTGCATCTTCTTTTGCCGTTTGGGTAACAAACAAAACTGGCAGTCAGTGTCTGTTTTGTCATTTTTAAACTCTAAAATAATTACAAGATAGCCAGACAATCAATATAGGTGCAGAATTTTCACCTATATTACAGTAAAGCTCAGCACCAGATTATTTTTATTATGTCATGAAAATTAACATAGGGTTTTTCCAGTCAGTAAATGGGTTTTCTTATAGGTTCAACACTGCAAGAAGCATTAACTAGGACTAAAATACACTGCTGACCATAAAGTTGGAATACAATATTTTTGACCTCTTCTTGTGAAATGATTGTGACAATGTGATTCATTCTTGATAGATAAAGTGTATATCTCCTAAGAACTTTATTGATCAATCTCTTCTAATGGTGATTACTGATATGTTTCAATAGGAAGTAAAATTACTCCAACTTTATGGGCAGCCACCTATGTGCATGTAAGGTAGATTGTGGATCTAACAAGTTAACCATGAGTTGTTGGTGTAAAAACAATAAAAGGTGTAGATTTCAACAGATTAAATGATGACAGATGATTTAAATCATAATAAAATTTACATAATATACATAATTTTCTAAAATTGGTTAAAATAAGATTTTTAAAAATGCTAAACTAAGTTATATTTTCATTCCTGCACCTTATCTTACATTTAAGGCGCAAAATACATTAAAAAAAAAAAAACCTCTCACAATGTGTTGATTCATGTAGCAAACAGTAAAAAAAAACAATATGAATTTTCTGGTCATATTTTGTTTCTTATTTGGCTTATTTATCTTACCAATTTATTTTGTGTTTTGTTAACTTTCTTGCTTGTTGATTGTTTTATGCATTATTTTGATTTTTATCTCATTTTCTTGACGGCTTTTCTCATTTTCATGTTGTTGCTTATTTTCCACATTGTCTTGTTTATTTTTGTTATTTTCATTATTGTTGCAAACCTTTGTTAATTTTTTCATTTATTTTGTTTATTTTCCTTTGTTCCATACAGAAAAGTTATAAATTGGGCTCCTCGGTGGCTCACCTGGTGGCTTGCGTCCACATGGTCCCAGGGGATCAGCTTCGAGTCACCCATGCTTCCTTTCCCTCTTCAGTGTGTCTATCTAATGAAGCCCAAAAGATAAGGCATACATTTGTTCATGCCTGATGTTTAATGCTGAAAATTTCTTGGAGGATCCAGATATGTATGACTAAAAATGCCCCCACCCGCTCTTCAAAATAAACATACACTACTGGATTTACTGCTGAGTAGTTCATGTTTATGGAACTTTTATATAATGCAGCACAAGGTGCTGCTAAGAGGCATATATTATGCGTACAATATAGGTGAGCTGCAGTACCAAGGGAAGTGCATTGCATTCCACAGACAGTTATTGTAAGATACCGTGACATGTCTGTCTCCACACAAACACGTACATAACATACACACAGAGCTCCAGACTCACAAATACACACCAAAGAATGCATTTCCCGTCTGGACAGGAAGTTTGCTGGAGAGGAGATATTCAAAGACACATATGAGGTCTCTGCTCACTCAGGTCTACTGTCGTCCTCGTAGAAATTAAGATCATATTGAAACAGAACCTCAGATATCAGTGTCTAAAAGCAATCTCAACTTATTTCCAGAATCTGAAGTGATCACAATGTGAACTGCTTGAAACACATGTCATTGTTGGTGTGTTGCCCGGATCAGCAATATCTGTGCCTCTCCTGACATAATCAACAGCTGGCCAGGCTTGTCAAATGTGACCCTCTCTATCTGTGTGTGTGTGTGGGGGGGGTGCGTGTGCAGTGAGTGGTCTGACCAGGTGGTATGATCAGCAGTAACTGCCCACTAACATTCCTCTCCCTCATCGCTACATTTCCATCTCTACACATCACCAGCTGCGTTTCCCTCCAAAAAATTTACAAATTATAATAATAATAATAATATCTACCTTAGCACCAGTGAGGTTGGGCCATTGTGTAAAATATGAATAAAAACAGAATGTAATGTTCTGAGGTATTCATCCAACCACAGAACAGTTTTCCCTTTTGCTTCAGACCATTTTAAATGAGCTTTGGGCCAGAGAAAACGGTGATGTTTCTGGATTGTGTTCACGTATGGCTTCATTGCATGATACAGGCTTTATCTTGCATTTATGGATTGCACGGCGAACTGTGTTCACAGACAGTGATTTCTGGAAGGGTTCCTGAGTGATTTCCAGTAGAGAATCTGTTCTGACTTTTAACCTTCTTCCTGATTTTCTGAATCTTTTGATGATATTACACACTGTTGATGGTGGGATCTTCAAAGTCTTCTCAATTTTATGTTGAGGAACATTTTTCTGAAATTCTTCCACAAAATTTAAACGTGGTTTGGTGAACCTCTACCCATCTCTACCCAGTCACGTTCCTGACCTGTTACCAGTTAACCTAATTAGTTGTCAAAAGTTGTTTTTGATTTGTGCCAATTACTTTTCCAGCGTTTTGTTACCCTTGTTCCAATTTTATTGAGATGTCATCAAATTCAAAATGAGCTAATATTTTCCGTGAAATGATAAAATATTTCAGTTTCAACACCTGATATGTTGTTTATGTTCTATTGGGAATAAATTTTGGCTTTATGGCATCTCGGTAGCTCACTTGGTAGAGCGCCTGCTGTTGCGCACCCATATACAAATAAAGATTGATTGATTGATTGATTGATATGGCTCAGGGCTGATCGCAGTGGCCTGAGCTCTAATCCAACCTGTGGCTCCTTGCTGCATGTCACTCCTTCATACTCTTCTCCCATCATGTCTCTATCTTCACTGTCGCTATCTAAATAAAGGCATGAAGGCCAAAAATAAATCTAAAAACAATGGGTTTATGAGATTTGCAGATCACTCTATTCTGTCTTTATTTGCATTTTACAAAACATCACAACTTCACTGCAATTGGTTGTAGAATGGTACTTAATATAGTACATGCCACTGCCAAGGCTCATAGTGCACCCTTCCACCAGATCTGGATGCACACCAAAATCAGTCAAATTTGACAGAATATATATTAAAAATATAGGTACACCAAAACCATTTGTTCGTTCCCTATTATCTCAGTTTTATTGGTAGATTCAAGTCTCTTCCTGCACAACACATGAAAAAAATATACTTGAATCTACCATATCCTGGTTTTACTTGAATCCATGCCTGCCATAATTGGAGATATTCTTAGAAATCCTTCTCTAAAAAACCTGATTTTTTGTCAAGATACATATTGTCCACTAAGAAGTTACGAAACATGATAACCTATTTTGACATGTTAAATAAAGTGATAGATCCTTATCTTTGCTCTTGAATTAATATTTTTGAGGCACTTGTCATGACAAATAGGTGATGAATAGTGGGATAAAATTCATTTTCAAGTAGTGCACATTTGCCTCCCAGTAGCCAATGCTCATATTTATTTAAATAAAAATAGTAATAATTATAATCATAAATCAATGGGTATATGGTGCTTTCATGTATTCATGTATTCAGCCAATTAACTTTTGATTTCAGACACACGGTCTCATTTTTCACTTTTTTACTGCTGTGCACTATCAAAATACATTTCATTCATTGACATGCACGCTCTTATTAGTTTTTGATTCTGGATGAATCATGCTATTGTTTACAGATGATAATAAAGACAACTTTAAAAGAAATCAAGAAAGTCAAGGCTTGTTACAAAGCAGAAGTGTAAGTCCCTTATGTGATGTCATTGTAACTTCTTCACAGTTTGTTTAGAGATGCTGAAAAATCTCTGAAACGTTTTTTTTTTTTTTTTTGCTGAAGTTAGACCTCATAACCCAAAAGAGAGACGGCAGGAGTTGGGTGCTTTATAGATACAGACGTTATGCTACTTCATCATGTACTTTTCCAAATTTAAGCATGGGTAAATTTTGCATCTAAAGCAGAAAACACTTGGAAACAGTTGCTTTACATACATTAAAAACATGAGCACCATAAAAAGGAACAAAATTACTCCTAAAAATACACCAGTGTAGGAAGTACAGTGTTTCCCATTCAAAATTTCCTATAAGAAACTCATCATATGATTTTGCAGTCAAATGTGCAGGTGTCATTTAAACATTGAGGTTTTTGGCTGCCAGCTTAGCATAATTTGCTGGGTTAATACTTGGTAAAATACATTTGTAGATGTACAGTAGAGTAATAGATGTATGCACATACCCAGGGGCTTCTGGGAAACACTGCTTTTTAACAATTGTTGCAGTAATGTTTGTGGATCTGTTAGAATGCAAATCATAGCAGTTTGAATGCAAAGTGTGGTAATTTTGTCTACATAGTGTTTTTTTTCTTCCATTTTACAGACTGTCCTGTCCACTGTCATATATCTGTAAATTTGTCTTCTGGCTCATTTTTTCTTGAGATACCTGCCTTAGGACTAGGGATGAATTTCAGCTATTGTGCTAATTCCAGAACATTAACACTGATGTAAATGCTGATGTGGTGATTAATGTGCACTGTCCTAATTCAATAAAATATGGAACCAGCACAACCTGAAGTGCAGATGACTTTCACTATGAATTAATGTATTTATTAAGTGTCAAAAAATGTCTCAGTTTTTCTTTGAGCACATCACAGAGATTTCACTGCAAAGGGTGAGTTTTCTGTCTCTTCCTTTGGATATCGTAATTAGCATTAGCATGTAGCCTCTGCATCAGCATGTAGTGCACTTATATGCTAACAGGCATCCCACAGGCAGCCTTGGAGAATCACCACAGGCACTTCCACTGCAGGAAGAACAAGAAGAGACAGAAATACAGACCTGCTAGAGGAAAGTGAATTAAACAAGTCAACTCTAAATGGCAAAAAGGGACAGAAAGAGACATAGGAAATGTTCAAATTAGCTTTTAATGTCAATTTTACCCCTAAATTGTCTCATACTGCCTATTGATTATGACTCCTTGGCTTCTGTTTTCCATGCATCACTGTAAATGTAGTGTCATTTTTCTACATGCAGGGCATGGGATAAAATGTAAATCCTTAGATGTTGGAAATTGAAGACATGGGCCAAGTTAAGTTTACTTGCAAAATTATTAGTAAGGTGTATAGAAGGATTGTATAAATTGTCCATAGGCATGAATGTGAGTGTGAATGGTTGTCTGTCTCCATGTGTCAGCCCTGCAATGAACTGGCAATTCATCCAGGGTGTACCCTGCCTTCGCTCAAGTCAGCTGGGATATGCTCCAGCAGCCCCCCCACCCCCGACCCTCACAAGGATTAAGGGGTAGAAAATGGATGGATGGTGTATAGAAGGTAGCTCGGATGGCTATGTTGCACACAGGGTTCATGTCTCATTTCAATGTGTGTTTTGTTTCTGTTTGCTTTTCCTTTTTTTAGCCCTTATCCCAATCCTTTTCCCTATCCAAGTTGTTATTATGTTATAATGTGTCAAAACTGTATCAGATTTACCCCCTACACTGAAGAATGATGCACCACAGGTACCCTGTGTGTAAATGTGATGCCCTGAGATGCTGATGATGACCTGACCCAAACATCAGTATGCTGTAAGTAGTGAATGTGTGTTATGTGTATTACAAGGGCACTGAACTTTTTCATCTTCAAATAAATGTCTGGGAATTCTGATGTAAATGCATACTTATTGTGACTAAAGCTGGACATAGCTAGACTGTAAGGTTATAGAAATGTGGCAGCTTATACTAGTAAATTGTCTGTAATGTCTGTAAACCTTGTGATTTATCTGCTCATGCTACATGCTCCATCAAGTCATGCCCACAATTGGCTCATCTAGCCCTGCTGGCCATCTTGGATATTAACAATGTTCAATAAACATTAATTTCTACAGCAGCTTTACATTTGTATGAGGAACAATGCTAACAGCACTGAAAAACCTCAAAGACAAAGAGGCCCTAATGCATATGAACTGTTCGCAGGACATGGACAGCCTGGCCTGTCCTGTTTAGAGAAAGTAGTGGGGGTAAACTAGCCACTTCTACTGTTGTTAACTTGATAGAAAAGATTAACTATACACTGATTCTTGTGCATCACATTTGTTTTTCTTCATTGCTGTTCAGTTGCAACCAGTATTGCATCATCATGACATTTCCAGGCATTCTATTTGCACAGTGACAAAAAAGGCACAGACTTTGTGGAATTTACATGAAGCACTGATTCATCTGAGCAAGACAGTACAGACCCAAATTTTGGACACGTAAGTTCAGCCAACCATCCAGTGACCATTTGGGAGCAGATGAGCGGTTGTTGTTCTCCTCATGCACTGCACAGCAAACAACACCCATATAACACTCATTGATACTGAAATTCAACCAGACTGTCAAATGAGCAGTGCAGTTTAAATTTAATTCAAAACAGGTTTACACAATGTACACCCAGCTTAACTCATAGAACTGTATTTGATTGTTTGAGAAGGTATTTATGTACATTGCTGTGAAATAGAATGCCATATTTTTCCAACAGGATGCATTTTTGAGTTTAACTCATAATGTAGGCTACATTAAGTAAGTCTGGCTTTCTCTCTCTCTCTCTCTCTCTCTCTCTCTCTCTCACACACACACACACACACACACACTCACACACACGCGCGTGCACACCCCCC